>UELV01182083.1:0-11488 GCA_900490015.1 Megastigmus stigmatizans
ATCGATTTAAAGATGAGGGATAATTCAATTGTGATCGTTGAATAATTGATAGATCAGATTTTACATCTTTGCCGCGATTTGATTAATTCAAACCATTCAAGATTCAGTAATATAGCTATCGCTCAGCTCCATGAATTTAGAATTCAACGAAAAGAAAGTTTCATTTAAATCGCTGACTTAACTAATTGTCATAACTAATAAGCTGAATTTCATTAGTAAGAAAGTAGAGACATTCTACAGTAAAAGAAAAAAAAACTGTAGGTTATACCTTCGTTTATAGTACGACATAGAAAAAGGCTAAGCACGGCAATTAAATCGAACGAATGTTGTAAACAGCGTGTCGATCTCCGTCTAATAAAAACATTCCGCTCGTCAGGCACACAACAATAAAAAGTAAAAAAGCCCGCGAGGCTGCACGTGTGGGTGATCCCCCAGCTAAAATGCAATTTGCCATCAATTATGCAACGGACACATAACGACGTATAGAGGAAATAGAAAGGATAGCATTATTGACTTTTCGTGTAATAAATAATACGACGATTAGCATCGTCAGCGCCGTTTCATTTAGCATACAAAAGATATTACAACTACCAGTCTTTCGCCACATAACAACGCGCGATATTAGAATGTCATAAATTAGTCCCTCCGGAAATTATTCACGGTGTTGGCTTATGGGTTTTGCGCAACCGCTTGTAACCGCACGAGTCGCATTAGTGGGCAAATATTTTCAGGATTCCTGTAACAATTGGATGCATTGAACAAAAAAAAGCAAAATACAACGTCGATCTGAGAATTAAAGGGGGAATATCGCGGGCGAGAAAAAACGCACTTATCGCGATAACCGTATAGGACACGCGTGGTGAATGTGTAATGTCGAGAAAATGCGTCGGCTTTGGCACGGATCGCATCTTTGGCCGCGCGACCCTGCGGGCCTGCCTTACCGTCGGCTCCTTTATGCATTAGCCGCTTGCTAAATCATACTTTTATAAGCGCTTTCGCAATGCATGATCGATCGACATTAGCAATCATTAGCGAAACTCGACGACTCACTGCTTCGCGCGCACGCGTCTATGCAATATGGCGTGTCTTCTATATACAGAGAAAATTTATCGGACGGACAAAGAAATATGTATCGTGAGAATCGATTCTCGAATAGACTCAAATTCTTTTTCTCTTTTCTCGAAATGCATTGAAGCTACTCTGATTAAATAATTAGCAACAAAATATAAATACATTCGCCTAAGTGAAATGTGAACCAGTAGCAAAATATTTGTTTCCGAGTATCTCAACTATAACGAAAAGCAAAGTTTTGCAGCACTGCTAACGATGCCCGATACCATATACACATATCGACAACCGTATTTTAATTACTCTACTGTCATGTATTAATATAATATATATCTATACGGGCGGTACCTATTCCGTCTAATCGGGCGTTGCTCCATGAATCCTCAATGCCGCGACACCTGCACGCGCGCGCTTTCAGAGCTATGCCAATAGCAAAATTTTTGATCGACGCAACTACGCGCAATAAAAATCTAATTGCACCGCGCGATTCAATTACAATAACAAGGCTGGCGCTGCTCGCGGCGGTGATCATTTGACTATTATATGTATAACACAAAACAATTGGTGGATCCGTTCGTTGCGGTGTCGGAATTTGATTCGGACGGTCGCAGTGGATCCGTTTATTCTGGTCTGTTAGATTGGTGTGCAGATGCGTTATAAGAGTCGCTGATAGATATATCGTTGGCGTCGAGAGCGTTAATCGAGGATCGTTTAAGGATTTACGATCTTTGCTAATTTCGTATAGCCGCGAGGAGCTTATACTTTATTTGCGAGCTTTATATATATACGGAAACGAGTGTGATAGCACAATTTAATTATATCCAGTATACTTATATATTTGTAATATCGTACGAAGGGAATATTTTCAAAATTATCCTTCACGCACACACTTACGCATTTGAATAGTTCTTCAGAAAACCCAGCAATTTGTCATCTCTTATATATGCACAAACAAAAGATCCGCGAACCTTCTAAAATTAACCCAAATTCCGCATAACTCGACTTTACCGCGTCCACGCGGCATTAACGCGAGAGAGAGAGAAAAACGAAAGTATACGCAGCCCAGGAAAATCACACATGCGTCCGCCAGTTAAAACCGCTTAACGAGACTGTTAAAATTCGGCATATATATATGTATACAAGGGGAGCGATAGAAGGCATGAGAGACGCGCGAGAGTGTCGCTCGGGTCCCCGAAACTCGTAATAATAACTGCGAGATCACGTAGCTTATGTCGTGTGTGCCGAGTGAATGGGCGACGAAGCGTGCGCTTATAAAACTGTGTGCCGCGTGTGTGTGTGTGTGTGTGTGTGGAAGCCTGTGTGCCGCGCTTATTGATGTGGCCGGCTGCCACTGGTGCTACTGCTGTCGCTGCTGATGATGATGATGATGGGGAGTCTCTCAGTATGCGCGACGTAGGAGCTTCTGGGAATCTATATATCGCTGTGTCTTGCTTATGACATACCTGCAGTACCTTTCTCTCTCTATCTCTCTCTTTCTTCGCGCGCGTGCGTATAGTATAAGGGTGCGCACACCTGATTTTTTTTCGGCTGCACGTTGCTGGCTATAGTCGTCGCGAGGTGGACGTCTACCAATTACGTGCTCCAAGACTCTGACGGAATGTCGGACTCTTGCATTTCTTGGAGAGAAGACTTTTTACTGTATTATATATATGGGTGCGCGTGTACTGTGTTAATTTAATTGTAGTTGATTTTTTTCGAAGCAATGCATGAATGAATGTAGGAAGATTCGAAACGAGGTCAGTATATGTATATACAGAGAATCGTTCAAAAGGCAACAAAGGGCCGCTAAAGATAGAATTTAAATCATCGCCTGCACTCCAGTGACAGATATCGAATCGATACGCATAGGCGGCTTTTGCTCGCTCGCCATTACCATCTTTTATTATAGATCCCACTGCGGCTCTATATATCTACCGCCGCCAAGTCCAATTAAATGCCTATACGACGCACATCGACATCGTCCCACTGATCTGTCTGTATATGTATGACGCCAGCGGTACAAACCTATTATATGTATATCTTCTTTGTAAAATTCAGCATCTAAGTTTGAGGGGAAAAAATCAACGGTGTACGTCCTGCACCGCGAAAATCGCTCCGAGAGAAAGATAGAGAGAGAGGAAGATAATTAGTTCCGACGAAACGTCGGAGCTGAGCGCGGATCGATACATAATACGATCTGAACGATATTGTATATAATTCATGCGCGCCGCGACGAGACAAGGCGGACCCACGTTATATTCTCAAATACGGGTCATCGATTCTCTATACGTCAATTTTGCTATACCTATAACTATACGCGAGTCCTTAATTCCCGACCGACTGCATCATATATAAATCGCAATCAGACGTTGGTATAACGAACGAGCTTTTGGTATATAGATGGATAGAAGAAAAAAAAAATTATTTTCGCGCACAGCGATGGATAATGCGACGCTTCCGACGGATGTGGAAAATTAACGGGACTCGCATACCATCGCGATTGGTAAGAATCGAATTGCAGTGTGTGGCGAGGGACGGAGGTATACAAGATCGGAAATAGCTTGTAGCGCGGGGATTACTTATTGACGCCGAACAATTTAACACGGTGGGATGATTTATTTATATAAAGCGGTTTCCTGAGATTATCACGACAAAAAAGTCGTCGCCGTTTAGATTGTGTATCTCGATATAGATACCCTTTTCTTTTTTTTTAGTGGATATATATATATATCGGTTAGTCGACAATAGAACGGACTAGTCATTCATATTTATTGCGACGGCTATAATTGCGGTTTAGTTGCGAACTCTTTTCTTTGTTCCATTTGACAGTGCACTTATATACATAAGCAATGTATTATTATAGGATCGCTGCGGATAAATGTATATTTTCACTTAATGGTGTTAGAATTGAATAAACAAGATAATATACATTTCTTCAATGACGACTATAAGTACTCTGGAAAGTCGTCGCCTCGCCTATCGAGAAATTCACCTATATAAATCGTCGCGAATCCTCGCCTGATTGACCTTATTTCCACTTCCCCCTTCCATAACCGCAGCAAATTTTCATGCATTAAATGCGCTATACACACACATATACATCCTTCATTAAACTTATCAACCCTCTATAGACACTCGGTGGCAATTATATAGCTTTTATAAACTTTTTCCCTTTTATTGTATAGCTGAATCCAACTTTTTCTCCTCTCTTCCCATCGCACCACGCTTAAAACATTCATCGAGCGCATCGCGAGTGCGCGCCTCTCTTCCTACGTCCCTCCACCGCGGCAGACTTTGTAACAAAGAGAAAAACCAGCTTTTATTGTCGTTGAAATGCCGACACTCGCTTCGAGGCTTTTAAATCTTTCCGAGACCTTTTTTTTTCTTTTTTAAGACCGGTCGCATAGCCATTGTTATAGGCGATTATGTATGCATATATCGACGTGACATATGTGCGATAGTTTTAATCGCGCGACGGTTCTAAAAGCGGTGAACAAGCTATTTTCGCACAGTACCATAAGTTTGTCGAGCTGTGCTGATTTTTCGTTGATTAACGATCGTTTCTAATTGTTTGACGCCAGGCCAAATTTATAATGATTCGCGTCATTTGTAGAAAACAAGAATAGCTATTGCACGATCATTCTGCGAATAATTTCGATGGGCCTAAGTAAACAACAAAAATAATTCTCGCTCAAACGCGACAAACAAAACACACACACACTCGGGCATAATGACCAATTTGCTCGCCTTCGAGAAACCTCCAAGAATTTCGCTCGAAAGCCAAACAATTATAAAAAGCCATCGCTTTCTATATACCAACCCCAACCGCGAGCATTCACTCGATACACTTTGGGAAACACCATTTAACATTAATTCAACCCTCACACTTACACTTCATACGAACATAATTCTCCTCGTCAATCATTAATCGAGTTGGTCGAGCGCACAACTTCTTTCCTTTCTTTTTCTTCTTTTTTTTTTCTTTTTCGTTCGGTTTAATCAAGGCTCATCAATTCTCTATATACGTTATATCGTGCATATTTAATTCGTCGCTATGTGCTATAACACAATCGCGCGCATCCATATTGCACAGACACACAGACATACAACATAGAGACTCACTTTTAGAGGAAACAAAGGAAGTGATGACGTGTTCGGGGTGCACATGTACAGACGATAGGTACAATGACCAATCTAGAGGTAGAGCAAACCGATGCTTTTCCACACACACTCATACACAGACAGAGAAAGAGAGAGAGAGAGAGAGAGAGAGAGAGAGAGAGAGAGAGAGAGACACGTAAAAGCTCTCCGTCGATCGATTCATGTGTGGAGCTTATCGTATTTATAGCTTAAACGGACGTCCCGACGTGTGTAAAGACTCGCCATTGCTTAGAGACGGAGATGTGGACTAAACTCTCTCTCTCTCTCTCTCTCTCTCTCTCTTTCTCGTGTAAGAGAGTGCGGAATTTTCTCCATTTCCGCAAGTCGAGAGAGGATCGAATTTCTTTTTCTTTTTTCAAAGGAAATAGAGATGCGATGGATATGTATACACTCGCGTACGCGAGCTTGCAATTTCGCTTATATGCGCGCGTGTATCGGATGTCTGGGGCGGTGATAATTGTGCGCCACGGTGAACTTTTCTCTTTCACGATGTATCGCGGTAGCTACTTACGACAGTTGGTCGAATGGCGTGCGCGCAACTTTTTCCTCCTTTGTCCAATATATCTTCCCCGTTTTTGTTCTCTCTACACGTGTATTTATATATACGTATACATCGTCTCTTTATATATCCATTATTTTACCCGTTAAGTCGACCGGTTGATTCTCGTCGTTTCGGCAGAATAACTCCAACAAAACGCGCATTAGCGTCGAAAGGCAATTTCTCGGGCTTTTTTTCTCGCTCATTTGTGTCCGTCGAGGACACGAGAGTTAACATGCAGGTATTTAGAGGATATGATTACGGCGATGGGAATATTATGGATGCGATCGATTCTGACTTCTGAAGAATTAATCGTTCCGTCTTTACGTACAATTTCTTTTTTTTTTCATCGCGCCACTGATGAATAAAGTATTTCTTGAAAAAATACTCATAACTCGAACACTTTTAACTTTGTACAGAGGAAAGGAAATAGTAATAATTTCTGAAGAATCTTGTGCAATATTAAAAAGAGATATGAGTACCTGTCGCTGCAGAGTGCGATATACTGTTTCTAGTCCCTTCTAGTTATAGGACAAAGTTATATATTATAGTGGTCGATAATATCGAGCCTTTAATTAAAGTTTCTATTAGCGGCCCATAAATATTTCAAACTTCTAATCGTGTATAATTATGTCAACTGACGTCGCTAATTCTCACTGCTATTAAGATACATGAAAAAGCATTTATTACAACTTCGTCTACGCGGATGATCTTGATTCATCGGATGAATAACATCGATTAATTTTCATTTTTTCCATTACGCCTCCAACTTTTCATTCATTCATCAAACGTCCCATTACCCCATCTCCCGAATCCTCCTAAAAAAGAAAAGAACAACACTCCATCCACGTACGCGAAAGCCGCCAAAAATCGTTGAAAAATAAAGTTGTCCACATCCTGGGTATAGAGGCGCCACCCCCGATTACCGATTCCCCAAACGTCCGAATCTCACCGCTCGTCTCGTTTCTCCTTTTTGTCGTGGACAGGCTCGGAAAGCGGCCGCGCGTCAGCGGAGAACAGCGAGGACGAGATGGGCAGCGGCGGCGCACCCACGGGCGGCGAGTCGAACGGCGGCGCGTCCGGAGCCAACGGAGGCGTAGGCCAGAGCTCCTCTGCGGGCGGTGGAAGCGGAGGAGGCGCCGGCAGCAGCAGCAAGGCGCGCAGACGTCGCACGGCCTTCACGTCCGAGCAGCTGCTCGAGCTCGAGAGGGAATTCCACGCCAAGAAGTATCTCAGCCTTACCGAGAGGTCGCACATTGCGCATGCCCTCAAATTGTCCGAAGTACAGGTGAGTGACTACTTTTTTTTCCCCCTGTATTTAATTGTTTGTTGAAATGATGGGAACATTCATGAATGTTAGGGAAAAAATTGTAATTTCTTTGCAAAAGTTTTCGGTTCAGTTTTCCAGGATTTCATTTACCGAAGAAAACGATTAGAGCAAGTGGCAAGATATTAATTGTTCGAGACATTGAATTTAGCAAATTCTATACTCATTTTTAATGCGTTGACCATGTATGGAGTTGTAAACTTCGATGAATTTCTGTTAGGGTTAGTGCTAATGGCTTAGATATATAAATAATAATAACTACTATTAACAGTTCTCGGTGTGGCCCCGGCAAACGTTACAACTGGTCGCTAAATGTGACTACATCTTTAATATTTTAGTAGCACGGAATTATTGAAAAGTCTGAATTCGTTGATTGTTCATTCTAATTTTCACAGTGTTCAATTAAAATCTTTTTGCCAGGATTCTTCTTGGTAAATTATTCAGGATAATTATACATAGTCTATCGGAATCAGTAATTATTTTTGATAATAGCTGTCAAAGCAATGAGTAAAAGTGTAGGAATTTACTAAAAGTTTGATTGATCGTAAAATGAGGAATAGAGTATTGTAACAAATTATACAATAGTTTTAGTGCTTATATATTATTCCATAATTTATTTAAATAAAGTTCATAATACTGTATACGTACAATACTTCTGATATATTAGAATTTCTATGAATACGGAGATGAGAGTATTTTTACATCTTAACCTCAACTGGTTAATGTAGTTGAAGTTGCTGAATAAATTACAACAGCCAACAATAGATAAATAGATCAGCATCAAGCGCCAACCAGACATCCTATGTTTTCAATGCTAAAGAAGTCCTTCTAAAATATGCATAAAACGGTTTCAATTACTAAGTGTGTTACGTGGAAATAGCAGGTATAATTAGTAAACGAAATATAAGATACTCACTGCGCAGGATATTACTTTCGCTGGGTTGTACCAATATTTTTTGCATTTGTCGGCCGCTGCTTTCAGGCATTCTTCGCTTGCATGTTTGAAGAATTTTTCGAGAATCTTCAGCACCTTTTTTAACTATAAAATTAAGAAACATAAATTAGACACTTTAAATTGAATATCATTTGGTATATTGTTTACCATTTAAATGTTTAACGCAAAAAGCGAATTAAAATATGATTATCGGCATATTGTCTTATACCGATAATTGGCAAATTAATGGTAATTGTTTTTTTCTTCACGTAAATTTTTATACAACATAAAATATGTTATTTCAAAAAGCTCAAGTAATTATTACATTAAAAAATTCCATTTAAAACAATTTTAATTTCAATTAAGCTATGAAAAAATGTACTTACTGTCTTACTGCGAGGTTCAATCTCAGAATCGAATGACGACTCGTCGTGTTCGACTTCAGCTTCGTTCTCGGCGCTTATGCAAACGACGGCGAAAGCGAGCATCAAAACGGAAAACGTTAAGAAGTTGCGGGAGAACATTGTGTCGTTTTTACTTTGATCTGCTGTGTCTGACACTGAACTGAACCCAACTGTAATTGTAAACTCAGAAGTCTGAACTTATTTATATAGTAGCCGATATCTGTAAATTGTTCCGCCATGTAGATTTCAATTGAATGATTAACTAAAGATATCGGCTGAATTTTAAGGTACTTTCCCGCATTAAGTATTAAATAACGCGATAAGAAATAAATCGCTGCGGATGCGGGGAATTACTGTATATTGTATGTAGATATATCTATCGTTGCCCAGATTACACACGGAAAAAGTCTTTGTTTTTCCTATTTAATAGATAGAAATTTAATATTGTTTAATTAGTCAGACTCATATAGAATCTAATTTAATCTATAATTCTGTTCTATTCCGAATTTATATCAAATATTGACGTTTTTAGAAGTATAAGTCATTATTTTGTCGTCTCAGTGGAAAAAGGCCTATTTCAAATTATCTGATTAAAAAGGTTCTATCTCGCGTACACGATTTTTTTTATTTCGTAGAAATTAATTCTTCCTCGCAAGGATATACCAAAGTTTCTTTTTATCGAAGTGTACATATATATATATACTTTAAGAAGAGAGCAAGGCTGTAATTAATAATTTTTCATATGAAATTTCACATGTGTTCAATTTCTACTAACTTGACATACGAATAACGAGGCAGCGATTTAGAGTACTGAGAGTTTAATTAATATTTAATAATAATTAATTGCAATATTAAATTGTATAATTCTTTTTTATTTTTTTTTAACTATTGTTAATTAGTTTGTAAGATTAAAAATACTATCTAATCTAAAACTTAAAATAGTGATCAAGTGTGTATTTTCGTGAAAATCAATATTTATTGTTGCTCCCGAGTGAAAAAGAGACTAACTCATAGTAAGTATTTCAAAAAGAAGATGACTTGAAGTCCGGATCGGAAAGGTGATAACTCAATTTACGTATAGAATTAACATCGTCTTAAAGTCGAGAGAAAAATAGGTGTTTGTGAATTGTTCCCTTCTCAAAATGGACTCTGCGAATCGTCCAATTTTTTAAACGAACTCGGAGCTGTCTTCTTTTCGTACCGGACCACGAGTTGACCCCTTTTCAAGCCGGACTCTGAGATATCTCCTTACTCGGGAGCGAGGATATACACTATTATCTCAGTGAAGCTCAAATCACCGTTTTGAAATGCACTGTAAAAGCAGTGCAAATGACTGGCTTTTGCGCAGATGCACATTTAACACTGTTTTAAATTTAAAGAGTAAGCTTTTTCCAAATTTTTCCAATATCTATGCATAGGATATTATAAGGAAACTGATGTCTTTTCATCTCATACTTTAGAATTGAAATTTAAGCGCCAGTAAGCTCAACATCGCAATACAAAGAAAATAATATATTCGTTTCATTTCAACAAATATACACAATATCCGAATAGCTCTTCCCAATCGACTTCCCAATTCCCCTCATATAGTCCATAAAACCGTACTGCACACACAGAGAAACAATCGCGCTCTGAATCTGGTCCGCAGGTAAAGATCTGGTTCCAAAACCGGCGAGCCAAATGGAAGCGAGTAAAGGCAGGCCTGACGAGCGGCGGCGCAGCCAACCCGGCGAGTCGTCACAACGGGAGCGGCGGTGGTCAACAATCGAGCAACGGTCCACGCATAGTCGTCCCGATCCCGGTACACGTCAGTCGTTTGGCGGTTCGTTCGCACCACCATCATCTGGAAAAGTGTCCCCAGCCCTCCCAGCCGAATGGCGCCGCTGGTCTGAATCTCAGTGCGACGGGACTCACGGCCAGGATACCGAGTTCGCCACTGCCCAGTGGTGGTTCGCTGACTTTGGGATCGCCAGGGACACTGAGGGCTTTTAGTGCGCCACAACCGTCCAGTGCTGGCTCAGCTAGGTAGCCGATCGAGTAATGATTTTCTAGAGACGCGCGTGAATTATTTTTCGCGGGTTGCTGTGATGCGAGTCTTATGAGTTTGGAAAGAATGTTAGATACGTGCCAAATTACTTTGTCTCGGATATTTTTGCGCCATAAATTCAAAGAAACGTGGAATCAATCAAATGATTGGTATTTTTTTTTTTGAGAATTCGATCGATGTATAAAAGGTTTTTACTTTGCGCGGTGTATCGAATGGAATATGCTGCATAATATTGAATATATTATAAATGCCATTGATAAGTGATATAAATGTAGTATCAATGACAAAGCACTAGAAATTCAATCTCAGACTACAACTGTTGTCCGGGATATTCGGTCTATTTATATGTATATATATTATTATATTTTACTTTGTTAAAAAACGTAATTCTTATTTTTTTCTTTTTGAATCGATAATTTAAACGATTAATCGAACTCAAATTGAAAGTATGCTATAGGTATATATGTCATTTATAATGATATTATTGGTCTGTCGAGGGAAATAAATTGACCTTTTATTATTAAAACGGTGGATCGATGCATAATGAAATATAAGTTTTAATTATGGATGGAAACGCTAAGATCTGATAAAATTAAAAGTATATAGACGTTCAGAATACTTGACGCAGATTGTGAATATCTGTTCGTGCAAGTCCATTCATTATGTATACATTTTATATTGAACCTTTGTTAATACGTTCAGGTATTAGCCAAAACTCGTTACATCTAACATTTATCGATTCAATTTGCGCTTTCTAACTTAGCAGCACATTCGGCAAACATTACATCTTATTCCAATATCCATCAAAATTTCATTCATAACCAACAAAAAAAAAGAAGTCTTTATCAAAGTCTCGAACTCCCTCGGAAACTAATAATTTTCCATCTTCATTAAAATTTCATGGTAGCGCGCGTGTGCCCGAGGGCTCAATTAACCGACAAATCAAGACCACTCGAAATTCTCCGCGCCTCTCGACTCGCGTCTACACACACACACACACACACACACA
>UELV01182097.1:1084-65700 GCA_900490015.1 Megastigmus stigmatizans
TTAATAAATAATGAATATTACGCAACAGAATTTTATTTATGAGGCGTATCTTAATACATCTGAACCAGCCAGAATGAAAAATAAGTTTTTTTATAAAAAATACCAAAGCTCTAAAAAAAACTTGCCCATTTAGACCCACCTTCCTCTATCAGCACGGTAGCCACAGTAGCGCTACAGCACTGGGCCCCTGACGGTTACAGTGCGAGTGCGAATCTTCTCTCAGTGATACAAGAATGATAAAAGTTAATCGCGTAGTTCTCAGAGCTATCGTGGACGCGATAGACGCGGCGAGCTGTATAGGGATAGGTGCAGTCTGACAGGGTGCAGTATGCCGTTCTAGCTTACTATTAAGTCGAAGTATTTTCATTTGTTTTCCCGCTTAAAATTGTAGCAAAGAATATATAGACGTTTATTATCGGTCTATATTGTTAAGTTGATTGTAATAAGCGATACTTTGATGTTGAAAGTAAATTGTAAAAGGATATATAAAAACGTTAAAAGCGTTTAATAAGTTATTTATTATAAGTATTTAAATATTATTATACAGTATTGAAAATAGTTGTGATAATTAAAAATCTATGTGCCTAAATAATCGCAGTTCTACTGAAAACTAATTTTGTGGATAATCTATTAAATAATTTGTTTGAAAAATTGTCAGACAATTTAGTTGATTAAAATGGATGAAGATCAGAGATCGAAAGATTTAGAAAGAGAGTATCTTGACTTCTTAGATGATCAAGTAAGTTTTATTCATTGATGAATTTATATATTATATTCTGTAATACTTTTACTAATAGGAATACTATTTATTTTAGGAAGATCAAGGGATTTACACCAATTTGGTAAAAAATATGATTGAAGAACAAAAATATCGGTTAATTGTAAATATTAATGATCTGCGAAGGAAAAATGCAGCACGAGCTATAAGGTATAAAATATGAAACTTAGATATTATCAAATTATAATTGTGATTATATATCATAATATATAAATTATATATTATATTATATAATTATTTATTTATGTATATAATTATAAAACTATTTTTTAGCTTATTGAATAATTCATTTGAAGAGCTGATACCTTTTCAAAATGCCTTAAAGGTATTTGTGACGAGTATAGACACAGATTACGTGAAAGGAAATACAGAATTTTTCATTGGTTTTGAAGGAAGTTTTGGTAGTAAACACACTACACCAAGGACATTAACTTCAAAATTTTTGGGCAATATGGTGTGTGTAGAGGGAATCGCTGTTAGATGTAAGTTTTTAATATAATTTTTAAATTAGTCTTCAGTTAGACTTCATTACCCTTGTAATAATTTTTTAAGCAAATGGATTTAGAATCCTGATTGGACTGTATTAGAACGGATTGGTTCAAATTTTTTCAAATATTTTTTCTGGGTAATGAATGTGTTAAATCAAAGGATTAGATGTGCTAAAGATGTTTCAATTTTTTCAAGGATTTTATATAAGATTTGAATGCTTTGATTATATTATTATTTTATACAATCCAGTTTTTAATTATTTTAATAGTCTTTAATCTAATTTAATCTAATGCATTTTATTACCAGGTTCAGTTCTAATAATACATAAGCTTTTGCAATTCTAACTGCCAAATCATCAGACTCTTAGGAAATTTGACTTAAATAAAATTTAGTGTAGTATTTCACATATAAATGTAATGTCTTAATATAGTTTATCAAAAATATTTATAAATATTAATTTATTTAAAATAATAGAATTTTTAAATAAAACAAAAGATTAAGTTTATATATATTTCTGTCAGCATCATTAAAACAATTTAAACATAAGTAATAATATGTTTTGATTAAATCCCAGCTTGCATAGCTATTTTTTAAAAATTTTTTATTCTAAACTTTGCTTCAAGTGCTTTTTTCTTTACCAATCGATATGTGAAATAGTAGGATTGTATTACAAAAGCTTATAAAATCGTCTATGCCGCGAATAACAATGTTATATATGCAAATACAGGATATTTTGAAATATTTGTCTATCGTATGGCATCAACTATTCTGTAGTGGTTCAATTCGGGTCCTTGAACTAAACTGTTATTTCATATTCCATATTTATTTAATACAATCACTGTGAGCCGAATACCTGTGTCACGTCGTAGAAGTGTGTTACACATATGGCTCACATAGCACTAAACCTGTTAATCAGCCAATTCATCAGATAGAAAAGTTTTGGAATACTTAATGTGCATAAAACTTCTGTTCCTTAATGAAAAATTTAAATATTTCTATTACTCTTTTCAGGTTCACTAGTTAGAATAAAAGTAAATAGAAGTGTTCATTATTGCAGTGCTACTAAAAGTGTTATTGAAAGAGCATATAGTGATCTAACTTCTTTTGATGCTTTCCCTGCATCTGCTTTATATCCGACACAGGTAAAAAATCTATTGTAAATACTCTGTTTATACAGAAATCAATATTGAAATTCGTTTTCACTTTAACAAGAATAATCAAAATAATTAATTTTTGATATGAGCATTGTCAATGTTAATTTTGATAATTAAACTTTAATATAGGATGAAGATGGTAATCCTTTAGAAACTGAATATGGTCTATCAAATTATAAAGATCATCAAACTCTTACTATTCAAGAAATGCCAGAAAAAGCTCCAGCAGGACAATTACCCCGAAGTGTTGATGTAGTTTGTGATAATGACTTAGTAGATCAATGCAAGCCGGGAGACAGAGTACAAATTGTAGGAAATTATCGTTGCCTTCCAGGAAAAAAAAATGGATATACTTCTGGTGCCTTTAGGTTTGTAATTTTATTATTGGATTAATTAGATAATGTATTTATGTAGTTTATGTATAAAACTTTACCTTTAAGTATGATTACCATGATTACCAAATGAATTTTAATCACGCACTTTAATATTACAGAACTGTGTTGATTGCTAATAGTATAACTCAGCTAACCAAGGAGGCTACATTGAATATATCCCATGATGATGTAACCTTGTGTAAAAATCTTGTTAAAAATAATCCACAAAAGAATATTTTTGAGCTTTTGAGTAAATCACTTGCTCCCTCTATTCATGGTCATGAATATATAAAAAAAGCTATTTTATGTCTTCTTATGGGCGGTAGTGAGAAAATTCTCCCAAATGGAACCAGACTTAGAGGGTATATCATTATTTTAACGGTTTCTTTCTTCATTATCCATTAATGAATTTGATTATAAATTTATGTTTAATATTTTTATTAGGGATATAAATATTCTATTGATTGGCGATCCATCAGTGGCAAAGTCGCAGTTACTAAGATACGTATTGGGTATTGCACCTCGTGCAATTACGACAACTGGTCGAGGTTCGTCTGGCGTTGGTTTAACAGCTGCTGTAACGTCAGATGCTGAGACTGGTGAGCGTAGGATGGAGGCTGGCGCTATGGTTTTAGCTGACCGAGGAGTCATTTGCATTGACGAATTCGATAAAATGTCAGATATAGACAGGACAGCTATTCACGAGGTAATGGAACAAGGTAGAGTTACTATTGCTAAAGCAGGAATTCATGCAAGTTTAAATGCAAGATGTTCTGTATTAGCAGCGGCGAATCCTGTTTATGGACAAGTAAGTGTCAATTTTAATTTCCTAATAATCAATCTTTAAAAAATTAAGCACATTTAAAATGTTTTGACAATAAAATAAGTGCGCATAGCGCGTATGGGTGTAATTAGTTCATCCAAAGTTACATTTTAATCAACAGTTAAAATTTAATATAATATAAAAAATAATTTATGTTTTTTATAAGCTTCTATCACTCCCCATATTGTACAAAAAATTAGGGTAGAAAAAAATCGATTTCTGGGAGTTAATTCACTTGTATATGCTACGTTCGGTAACGAGTTTCGTCACCCTTTTCAAGCACTAGAATTTATTAATAATAATTGATATTATATATTGTTGTATACATTTGTATCTCTTACTACTTAATATCGATTTTTTCTACCCAAATTTTTTAAAAATATTATGACGAGTGTATTCGATTCCTGTATTGCATGTCATTTTTACAGAAATCCATAAAAAAAAAGATATTACCAATTAAGAAAAATTTGTAATATTAATAGCATTAATTTGCATATTAAAGAGTTTTCAAAAAATGCATTTATTCCAGTATGATCAATATAAATCTCCCATGGAAAATATCGGTTTACAAGACTCATTGTTATCTCGATTCGATTTATTGTTTGTCATGCTAGACACAATTGATTCAGATACTGACCACATTATAAGTGATCATGTTGTGAGGATGCACAGATATAGAAATCAATCGGAACAGGAAGGTGAAGCTTTGCCTTTCAATATTGGATTAGATTATCTGAGTACACGTAATCCAGATGCCGAAGAAGTACACGAAGAAGAAACGCAAGTATACGAAACCTATGATCCTCTTTTACATGGGAAATCACGTAAGAAAAGGTGCGTATCAGTTCTTAACGATTGTAATCAAAATTCAATAAATACAGAAAGCGTTTATTCTATGTAAGCTATTGATTTTTAGCGATCAAATTCTTACTGTCAAATTTATGAGAAAGTACATACATATCGCTCGTTGTATGAAACCCAAACTTACTCCGGAGGCATGTGAGGCCATCGCAAATGAGTACTCACGACTTAGGTGTGAAGACAATATGGATTCTCACGTAGCCAGAGTAAATACAATCATTTTTTTCGCAATCATTATGAAAAGAGAAAGAAAGTACATTACGATACAAGTGCGCAACGTAGGTCGTTCCCGCACGAGCGAAGTAAGTGCGCAATGACTTACGTGCACACGAGTATTGTATACTATTTTTCTTATTATCATGCACAAAGTTCAATTTCGCGTATGCATTTATGCAAAATGCCACATATCTACACACGTCAACAAACGTGCGTAAATATAACCGAGCGTACGGGAGTGTAATAAAATACGCGCACGTAATAACATTTCCACACGCTTGTTGAAATGTATAGTTATGTGGCATTTTGCATAAATGTATGCGCGAAATCGAACTTTGCGCATGATAATAAGAAAAGATATTTATGAACTTTTCAGACGCAACCAATCACTCCTCGTAGCTTGGAAACTCTAATTCGTCTATCGACGGCTCACGCTAAGGCTCGTCTTTCTAAGAATGTAACTGACGAGGATGCGCAAGCTGCCATTGAGCTAGTACAGTATGCCTACTTCAAACGAGTGTTAGAGAAAGAGAAAAGAAAGCGCAGGAGGAAAAATAGTGAAGCAGAAAGCGAAGGCGAGGATGATGACGATCACAGGAAAGCAAAGCGCACGAAAAAACAAAATCCACCACCTGGTGAGCCCGGTCACGATCCTTATGATTACGATGAGGAAGATGATTATTCTCATGTAGACGAGGTTACCAAACGAGTGACGCGCTCTCGACCTGAACCCGAGATACCTGCACAACCTGACACCACTCCCATGGACTCTGAGAGTGCTTCGCCATCAGTGATTACTCCTCAAAGGTAAATTAGTACTCAAATCAGTATTACACGGGTAATAAAAACGTCAGATCTACGTAAATTCCCTTACTCACTGTTATCTGAGTACTTATGTAGATGCTACGTAAGGGCTCAGTTACTTTTACTGTTCTTTGTTATCGCGGCACAATCCGTGTCTGCTCCAGCAGTTGTAGATTACAAGAAGTGCATCTTTTTATATTTAGTACCATGTTAAAGTTACTTTAGGTAAAACATTGATGTTAAGGGAGAGTGTTTATTTGACCAACTTCTGTAGGATCTACGTAAGGCATCAATTTATCTAACGGTTTTTTTCTCCATGTGTGATTGGACTGTACATAGAATAATATACGTACAAATACGTAGCATTTTGTATTGCAAGCTTTATTTTATTTAACGAATCTATTTGATGTTTAGATTTATAAAAGTAAATTAAAAAAATAAATTTCCTTTCAGACTGGAGGCGTTCCAGAAATCACTATTGAAAATATTCCAAGAAAAGCGTGCCGATACTTTACCACTGGATGAAACACGTAATTCTATAAATTCACGAAACAGTCCTCCCTTTTCGGACGGAGAAATTAAAGCAGCTATTGAGAAAATGTCTAATGAAAACAAAATTATGGTTGCTGACAATAATATCTTTATGGTTTAATGTTATTATGAATCGTATCTTAATCGAATCGTAATGTCATTATGAATCGTGTATGTTAATTTTTAATACCAATTGGTCTATATCATTTGTACAATTTTTAAGCCTATCCTATTTTTATACCTATCCTGTAATGTAGTTTAAAAGATCTATATCGATTAGTATCGAATTTATTTTTAAATAATTGTTAAAAAGATTTTAAAATTGCTATAATAAAACATTTTGACTTTTCTAATAACATTTATTAATTTTATTTATTACACACTGTAATACATTTGCACATAAACTCGCCAACAATGATCAACATTCGTCACAATGAAAATAAATACGTTATCCTGCCATTCAATTTTTCATGTATTTATACATATATAGGCTCATAGTGTAAATGCTCCCATTATATATTACGATATTTTGTCGCAACTGTTTAGGCAGTCTACAAAGTGCATCAATATATACATCCATACTCTTGTAAATATGGTTTCATGTGACTTGTAACAGTTTGCGCATTTGTCAAAGCAACAATGCCACTATTTAATTATACTCAGCTTATTAAGAGAGAGTAACAGCTTTCGGAAATCAGACTTTGGATCAGATTTTCAGATTGGTATCACTCGTTATGCTGTTAGTGGGTTTTTCTAATGCTGCTATAGGAATTTGAAAAATGTTCATACAAATTAATATATCTGGAAATATAATAAAAATATAATTTCAGGTGTTTGGACGATTGTTCATCCACGATAAAGTCCGTATGAATATTATACTATAAATACATTTTCAGTGTTGTCTAGTGTAGAATTTCTGTTTTGAAACTTTAAGTGAAATCTGTTACCCGAAAGTACGTGCTTTCCTTCATAAGTTATTCATATATTTAGGCACTTATTATAATAAATGTGATTCTAACTTAAATTAAAATGCAATTGGTGTTTTGAACGAATCTAGATAAATTGAATTTTCTTTAAAGTATAGCCGAAAGGTTTTTTTAGTAGTATATTTTTTGTTTTGTCATTCATGCTCGTTGCATTTTCTTCTCGCACATTTCACCAATCAATTTAGGCTTTATTTTAATAATAGTATTGTAATACTTATTAATTTCATGTGTTTACCGTACATTCTATTATTTATTAATCTCAAGTGGTGTTTAACCACATATGTATAAAATCTATGTACATATATCTAAAATGTTCCTAATTCTCTGCCTTATTTTAGGGTTCGCGTTATTTGATAGTTTCTAGACATTTTATAATTTTTATTAAGTAGGTGTCTAGGGCGAACATTCATTCATGAATAAACTGTTTCACATAGACAACATTTACAATCTTAATGTGCAACTGTGAAATAGAGTATTAAAAATGATTTAACAGTAATAGAAATATTTATACGAGCATTTGTCATGAACCTAAATTATCAATTGACTGTTTATCCATAATAATACTTATAAATTATTTATTATAATCAATAATACTTGATGGTGATATTGATTTTTAATTTAATAAATAAATGTAGTTGCGTTTAGGTTCTTGAATGAATGAAGATTTTGGTCATTATTAACGATATATTTCAATATAAAAATGTCGATGTTTTGAAAACGTTATGTTTGTGCACTTTTCAATAATTATTCAAATTGAAATGGTACTTTGGTCTTGTCAACTAATCTATCGACTAAAACGATTTTTAGTCCCGAGCTGTACTATCGATACTTTTACTGATCTTTTTAATAAAAATTAAATAAATAATTTGTGAATATTCCATCATGTATTTATCGATTATTTCACTCTCTTAAAATTGTGCGGATATAATGGTTAATGTATATATCGAAATTATTCTACCTTCATATACAAAACAAAAACCGCGTATAGTGTTCCATGTGTAATTTATGTATTACATATTGAAATTTAACGTACGTTTTAGAGTATTGAAGGTATTTTTAATATAAAAAAAACCTCGCATCACATTGAAAATGAAGAAAAAATAGAATATAAACCGGATATAAGAATATCTACTTTAAATCGCTATTTAAAAATGTCATCATTGTACTTAAATTTATTTTAAAACATAAAAATGCTGCTTTTTACAATGAACAAAATTCGACATGGAAAAATATATAAAATTTCACCACACAGGCGCAAAATATTAAAAAGAATAAATGTTCGTAGAAAGCATGTGTTTTTCTGTTGAATGAACTGTACATACAAATGCATTTTTCAATAATTATCGTCACTGGAATCACTGCTGTATGCCAGTTGTTCTCGCCACCAGTCGCGAACTTCGATCATTACGCTGGATACCTTAGGAGGAGACATTTTCGCGCTATGGCATTCCCTAGCAGGTCGAGGTTGTTCGGCTCCTTCTGTCACATGTGGTAGATTATTTTTGACAACAGCAGCTAAAAATCAAGGTTATTTTATTTAATGAAATAACATTTTAGATTTAGTCTACCTATATACCGGCGATACACATTTTAATGACTTTGAATCGCTATACCTAACTATTGTTATTTAAAAATATCACGACTAGTAGTGCAAGAAAGAAAATGAACTTTTATCGCTTGAAAAATTTCGGGGTATCAATTATTTACTTCAGCAATAGCTTTCTTTTAAAGTAAAGTTATAGTGTAATTTCTACGATACTTACGTGACGGTCTGTTATTTCTCTTTTTCGAAGCTGCAATCTTTTCCTTTTCCGATCTGACAGATGCTGGATCCGATAACGTTGGAGCCAGATATTTTCTTCCGGAGCCACTTCCGATGCTGTCAGACCTTGGAAGCCCTATTGGTTTTTTGCCTCTATGGCGTAATCCTTCTGGATCCTAAAATATCATGATATTTTTTAGTATAAAAAGTTCTAATAAACGAAATGTCAAGTACCGTCTTCAATTTAGAATAGATCACTGATAAATGCACATACAATTTAAATAAATTGTTTTACTATTTGCATTTACCTTGGTCTCTGTTTCTTCTTCGCGATCAGCATTAACAGTCTCTTTTTTGTCCACTTCTTGATCTTGTGCCGTCGCTGCTGTTGCATCATTGGTTGCCCTTAGTCCAGCGATAAGACTATTTTGCTGTTTCTATATAATTAAAAAAAAAAAAGTAAAAGATATTACTTAAGTTTTTATTGCTTTTTGTAAATCATTGTTGTATATAATTGAAGCCTTTACTGTTTTCGGGTGAAGAACAATTTATGATAAAAAAAAAAAAAAAATAATCGCAATTTTAAACTTACGCCCACAGCGCGTATTTTTTTCAAGCATCCTTCAAGCCAAGTCCTTATAGTTTGTTTTGCAACTTCTTCTTCAATAATATATTCAAATTCTTCGCGAGCCAGAAGTTCTTCTAGCTGTAAAGCTTTTCTAATGTCCACTGATCGATAAGAAAGCATACTGATAATACAATAGATTAATAATGATATCTATGATATTTTGAACAATTTAATTGCTATTATAGCTTATAAATATCTTTGAAAATTGATATAATGAAAAATCAATGTATTTTTCAGGTGAAAACAGCGGTTAAGCGAAGAGTCGAAGACATACCTGTACGATAATAGACATTGCGATGGATTATTGTACTTACTTAATGACATCATGAAAAGTAACGTCTTCACCGTTGTGAAGCCTTTCAAGTTCATAACACATGTATTTGAATAGAAGTCTATCTTTTTGCGGATCGGTTTCTAACCGACCTTTTAAGAGTCTCAGAATGAACTTTACCTAAAAGCCATTATTACAATTTATCAACGGAATATATATAATGAAATGCTTGAAATTTTTGTCATAAAAACACATACTCTTCGTACAGGGATCACTCCCCTTTGATGAATATCCACAACGTTCCAAGTATTTTGGAAGTTTCTAATGTCCGCGTATGACAATAAAGCATCTTCTTCATTCGAATAAAATAGTGAAAAGTTCTCCATGATAATAGCTTAAAAATAAGAAGAACGTTATATTTCTTTCATTCTAGATATACTTATTATTATACTATTCTAATTTTACTGGGTGAAAAGTAATTCTTTAAAGAAATAATTTGAAGATAAGATCGATGATTCTTACCCACTAAAAGATTGAGCACAATGTAAGTGATAATGACGTAAAAAGTGCAGAAGTAAATTAAAGATGCATGAAAGTTTCCGCAATCAGTTTCCCAATAGTTGGCTGCCGGGGTGCAGTAAGGAGGTTGAACCATACAGTCGTGCATGATTTTGTTCCAATCTTCACCCGTAACGATTCGGAACAGCATTGCCACACCCGTGACCGGCGACTCGAAGTTAGCTCGCCTTTAATCGAACGCATAATACCAACTCTTATTTTTAACAGAAATCTTATGCGAGAACGATTTTACCCTAAATTGAACAGACTCGAAGACGTACAAGTGGCCTTTTACGTGTTCGTTTTGAGATATAATCAAGCGTGCGATTATCGTTATACGAAAAGCTATATATCGTACCTTCCAATTCCCTCGCCGTACTTGACAGTTCCAAAAATGATAGTACCAGCCAGCGCGTAAAAAAACACAAGGAGAAACATTCCAAATATGATGAAGAAACTTTTGCAGACTGATACGCCAACTGTTAACATTAACATTTTTAGAGTAGTATGTTTGCCGGTGATGGTGAAGAACCTCAGTATTACTACCATGAATCCAATAAGATAGGACAAGTCGTTCTGAAAAATACCAACTCTTTCAATAACTATTATAATAAATTATCTTATTTCTGATATTAATTTTGAATTTGTTTACAGCTTTCACCTTCATGGTTCCATGTATGACGATCCAAACAACTCCGACAATCGTAACGAGAAGATCATAACGATTTCTTCTTGATTGCCAATATCCTCGAGGAGTGAAAGCGATATTTTTCATAACGACTTCGATGCTAAATATCAGAGTGAGTATAGTGGAGACAGTTGCCAGATGTTCAGTATGGTCTTCTTCGATTCTCCACTAAAAAGTATCTCAAGTTATTGCACCTATCTAACTGTTTATGAATTTTGTAGTGTCACGAAAGCAAAGAGGAAAAGACAACGAAATTGCACCGATATTCTCTTCACTTAAACAACGTCAGTGAAATAATATTGAAATGTATATATGCCTCCAATTTCTTTGCCTTGTGCTTCCGTGACCTGTCCAAATATTATTTCTTGCCAATTTACCGAAACACACAACAGAGCACTGTTGATAAGAACCATAACTGCAATGAATCGTTTGAAATAAATGTTTTGGGTAATGTCGTAAATGAAAGCACGAAACTTTTTGCCATCGGGCCTTGGTGGCAAGTGTAATGGCTGAGCAATTTTTAGCCTCTTCTTCAAATCACACCTTAAAAGAAAGTTATAATTATTGTAGGTATACGATACCCAATATTCATCCAAGTGAAAAATCGAAAATAATAAATTGATATGTTTGCCGATTAAAATTAAAAAAAAAAGTTAATTATCAATTTTAATTATTCCTGTTTTAAATGCTCATTAAGAAAATATATACAGAGGTGGGTCTGAAATTTATGAATACGTACCATCGTCTCTGATCAACTGTGAGTAGTGCAGTGCCTTTGTTCTCGGAGTAATTTGCAATGACGACGCCGACAAACAATGTAAGACCGATCATACAACCAAGAAATATGTATATATGAATATAAATGGCATGGACCTAAAGAGAACATTAAAAATACATTGTAGCGAAAAATTATATAATTGACATATTTTATACAGCGAAGGATATATAACTGAGTACGAAAGGTTGAAAATATCTTTTCTAATTTTATAAGCGCAATCATAAAGCAAGCAAAGATATTTTAACGATGTTTGAGTAAAGACAACGATTTAATGTAGATCTTAAAAATATGTTGTACTTACTGGGCCGAGAGCCTTTATCAAGACATCGCGTACATCTAACCAGCCCTTGAAAGATAATACTTCGAATAGCGCTAAGATGGCGTCTCCAATATTGTCGAAATTAAATCGTCTTGGATTAGCCCTTTAAAATAGATCAGAAATAGTTGTACGCAGATCAGGATATAATATAGAATCACAACCGATGCAGATGTATTAGGTAGATGTACGTACCAAACCCGGGGCACGAGTATCGAGGGATAGCTCTCGTTCTGTCCAGGCTGTAGTTTCATCTTGGTGACAAAGACTCGGCGCATAAATACACCTACGCACTCCTCGCGCTTGAGTATGGTTGGGTCGTTGCAGCGCGCCAATCTGCCACCGTACAGCTGAACCCCGTAGCTCGCGAAGACGAACATCAGGAGGATCAGGAGTATCGAGACGAGGAGTATCTCCTTGAAGCCACGACATAGCTCGTACACGACTTTGCGCATGTGAGGCACCAGAGTGAAGATTCTCAGGGGCCTGACGCAGCGCAGGATCATGAGAAGCTGGGCTCCGGAATTCGGGGCTACGCTTCGTGGCATCCAGCACAGAAATACAAGGCTCACCTGTATAATAGCCACGGCACCACAGACGGTATTGACACGATCAAATCATTCGTGGTTTCCTCGATACACATTTGCCCGAGTAGCTTATATAGTTTGAGATATAGGTGTAATACTCACTATGTAGATGAAGACGTCGAGAATCGAGGCGACATCCTTGATGTAGGCTTTAGGTGTGAAGAAGAGACCGTCGGCCAAGATTTTCAGTGCCAGCTCGATGCTCATGAATATGACGAAACCGTACTCGGCGATTTGCAATGCTGGGATCTCCATTACTCGATACTTCGGTGTTTCAAACATCATGGAGATGCAGGAAAAGGTCGTGGCGCAAATCATCACCCAATCCAAGTACGTGACAAGTCCAAGAAAATTACTGTCGGATTTCGACAAACAATTATAATTATTCATAATCACAATTCATGCGGAAGAAAAACATTTATCCGTTTATGCATATGGAAGACTCACTGCAAGCTTTTGTATTGAACTTTTCTTTCCTTTCCCGTAAGTGGATCTTTTAATCTGGCATCGTATCTCGCATAGACTAACAACTGGCAGATTTTTCGAAATTTACTTTCGCGCGGCACTGCAAACAGTGGAGTATCAAAGAAAGGATGATTTTCCCGTAAATCTTCTTCTCGTTGATTTCTACAATCGTATTTGCAGTTAAAACAATGCGTTGACTGAGTAGTTACTTTTTCAAAGTACCTATACTTATGAATGCTCCGATGCATCCTTACCTTCGCATCTCAGCTTGTTGCCTTTTTGCTTGCAACAGTTTGATGTCCAAGTCATGAGGCCTACTACGAGACGAACTTACCCGATTTATAGCTCCAATATCGCCGTTTTCCATAAGATGCTCATAAGTTTGCTTCAACTTTATCGAACCGCTTCGAACACTTCTGCGTATTGACCTTATATGCAAAAATATATATAACGATTCTAATACAAACAATTGTTTAGAGAAATATTAAAAGATATTTATTACTTCTTCTGGTCTATCCGCAGTTGTTTTGTACTACTGACAGTTCCCTGTGGCTTTAAAAGTCCTTTGCCTGGAACTGGTATCATTGCCGAATCGCCCAATAACAATCGTTGATTATTCGAATCACTAAAAATCGACAATAAGTTTATGTAATTTTCGTTTGATTCGATCGCAATTGAAAAGTATAGTTTTGTTACTTTATTATGTAAGTGACCGCAGCCTTTTTTAAACTAGTTTCAACAGTCCTAACTTTCGGAGGCTTATTCAAAATTTGAACAGGCCGTTGCTTTCGGTATACCATTTTCGAATCAAACGTTTCACTCACGCGCTTAGTACCTTCGTTTTCGTCATCCTCTACTTCATAAACGAATTGTCTCATAAAGCTTTCTCTCACCTAGAATATTAAACGGAAATGTTAAGATAGTACGAATGCGTCACCTTTGGCACAATTTTTTCTACACTTTCAAGATCTCAAATGACTATAAGCAAATGTATTACCAAATTTATTTTCGGAGCAAAGCAAATTTTATATAATTATAATATAACGGCTACACTTACTTTTGGAAGATTAAAGTCTGAAGGTACTTTGTGCAAACACGTCATTTGAGGACTATCTGGAAACTTCTCAAAGATTCTTAATCTAAAAGGCAGGGTTTCTTTGATTTCAGCGCTTTGTTCTCGAAATTTTAACTGCTTCAATTTCTTTATATCTTCATCTAATTCAAGATTGTCTAAGATAACAGCGACGAAAAGACTCAACACAATCTGACGTTAAGAAATATGTATATTTTAACGACTTATTAAAAAGTCATAGTGTTTTATCAATAATAACTATATCTAAATTAAAGATACAATGAATATTACCAATGTGACAAACAGATGATAAAGTATAAAATAAACAGCCACTAACGGAGCGATCGATTCGTGAGTTCTAACCATTGTCTCGTCCATAACTTCAACCCAGGCTTCTTGCGTTAAGATTTGGAACATAGACATAAAAGCCTGCGCACAAAACAACATTAATATACAAAGTTTTATACATACCTGAGCAGACATTGAAAGTTACAATAAGGAATAATATAATTGTATATACGAAGGTGCAGATTTTTCGTTATACGTGTATGCATGGGTAATAATAAAGTTAAAGCCTTACTTCTGGGAAGGTCTCGAATTTGGTGAAATCGCATAAAAAACAAAATAACTGCATAGAAATACTGGATGATATGACTAGGAGGCACATGGTGAAGATAATCAAGCTACCCAATTTCTTTCCCGGTCCGAAAATCTTATAAACAAAGTCTTCCAGCATCGGCGAGGCTTTGATCAAGCGCACTATTCGAAGCACCTGCAACAATTGGGATATCCATCATGTTATTCGAAGCTGCACAACGGTACGTATATGTGCAAACACTATAGATACGAACCTGAAAATAGGTGAAACCAGAGAGGTAGAAAAAAGGTATTATGTGTACAGTAGTGCCTATAGCGAGAAGCAGCTCGAACTTGTGTATCGAGTGTTTGTAGTAGCTGCGAAAGCCGAGGCAAGAGATTTTGAAGATGGTCTCGAGGTCTAGCAGTATGGTGAAAGCGATCTCGGCGTAGTAGTACTTGTCGTAGAAGGTGTGTCTCGGTCTCTCGTCGTGCTTGAAGTTCATGGTCGCGGTAGTGATGCCGTTTGCGAGTATCGCGCACATCACGACCATGCGGAATTGGGGCGAGCGCAGAATCGCCTGGCACACAGGCGAGGCCAGTCCCCCGTGTTTGTTGTCGTCCAGGGTTATCAGCTTCCAGCCGTTCTCGTCGCCCGTCAGTATCTGCGAGGCCGTGCTGTTGCTGATCGTCCCCCTCACCCCCCACATCTGCTGGAACTGGACGCGTATCTCGTTGAAGGTCTCCGTGATCACGGCTATGAAGACGTTCTTGACGAGCCAGGCTAGGAAGAATATCATCGTGCTGAAGTAGAGGATGGCGCGCCAAGCGGGCAGACTGTCGATCGCTCGGTACATTATGAAGACCCAGCCTTCTTGAGAGGCCGCTTGGTAGACCGTAAAAATGCTGGTCGCTATAACCAGACCCAATGCAATCTCGTAAAGTACTTACTTTAAAATATACCGAATCGTAGGTGGTTGCGTGTACATACCGAACTCGTCGAATCCATTAAAGCCCATGATGTACTTGGAAAGCTCGAGTTTTAGGCATTTCATACCTTCGGGACATTGATAGCCCGATTCGGGATCCGTTGAGCAGAAGGTGTCGGGAATGGCGAGACTGTTGATCGTGATGTGGCGCGGATCGGTCGTATTCAAAACGCAGTGGTTCGTGAGCTCGCCGAAAAACTGTACCCCGAGCAATCCATACAGTGACATGAAGAATAAGAAGAAAAGCGTTACATTGTAAATTTGCTGACTCGAGCGTCTAAAAGTTGACAAACGCAGAAAAGTCAATTACAATTTCATCGTTATGTTTAGCAAGACTCGTTAAAGTGGTCGATGCACTCTGTAACGTGCAAATCAGTGTGGAGGACGTTTCTTACTTGAAAATTTGATTGATCCGGGCTTTAGGCATCGAGAACTTGAGGAAGACTCGTAGAAAGCGAATCATTATTAGTGGTCGAGGTGCTCGTAGAATCGAAGCGTAACTGAATTTTAATACAAATCCAAGCATCTCGAACATTTGAAGAATAACAGATAACCAGATAAATAAAACCATACTCGCATCAAATTGGCACCAGTGGTCCTTTAAATATGACTTTTCGCTCTGTAAATTATTACTTTTTTTTATGTATATATGTACATAAACACAACGAAATTTGGTGCTTTTATTATTTAAATTAAGAATGTGTGTATGTATAGTGTAATGAAGATTGTGCTAATTAACATCTTACTTTGAGTATGCCACGTATATGCATTTTGGCTATCATTTCAGCAGTGAATAAGAACGTGACTACGAGATCACAAATGAAAGTTACATACTGCAGAGGTGGTACTTTTTCAAACGTTTTGGGTGTGTTTAGGCAGACAGAAGTTAAAGAAACTAGTGCGCAAAACCTCATCAGCCTTCGCACCCATAGCTAGAACAAAACATGAAGTTGACTTTCATATCGTTACAGTAGAATAATAATTTGAAATTTATCTAATGTTGAAAGCGATATATTGCTTTTGACGCAAGAAAAAGCATTACAGTTATCGCAATAAGAATCTTTGTTTGAATATTTATATTTCATGCAAAATCATAAGGGATATGTAAAGAGAGAAAGAGATGGATGCGGCACCTTATTAACCCATTCGATGTCAGCACTCTCATTGAGGGACTCTTCCGGACCATAATCGGCCAGAACGGGTTCCCCTTTGAGGCTTTGTTTCCGACCCAACATCATAATAGGGATTATATTCGCAATGGCGATGCCTGAAACATTATAAGCATTTTCAATTCCAGTCTACTAACTCGAATAATCCTTATTTGCAACTTTTCTTTGATTCTATTGTAATTCTGGTGAAAATCACTAAATTCAAATGAATATATTTTTCGTGCGTTCGGTGTGTTATGTGTATATGCGCGTTCTCGCGAGTACCGAGGAGCTGTCCAAGATCTCGCTCAGTAAATCAGGCATCTACTATACCACGCGACTGCTTTTTTATGAATAAAGCCTTTATTTCAGAAAAATATTGTTCATATCATCATTCTATAAGTGCAGTTATAATAACAAATTACGGTCATGCTCAATATTTTGACTATTATATAGAAGCTTGGATGAATGAGTAAATTGAAAACGACGCCAAGTGGGATATCAGCAGTATTTGTTGAAGTGACCTATTATATAGTAACTAATTAATGAGCAGTTTGAGAAGATGAATAGGTAATAGGTACATTTAAGAGATTGCAGATAGAGTATCTAAAATTTTATTCCATATGGATGGAGTGGTTCGGTGCTCTTGCAAATAGTCATGATTGTCGATATCTACATTAAGTATTACGTAAAGTATAAAGTTTATAAAAACGAATTACCTGGATTCGTCAACCCCTTCATGTTCGAAATTAAAAGAGTTATTTTATAAAGAAAAAATCTTTAAATGAAACATTCGTAGTCGTAATTAAATTCAATGACAATATAGGTAACGTGTCTATAAAGAAGCAAAAATAATGATTACTAGTATTTTGGTCATTTTTGTCATTTTGCAGTGTCTATATTACTGGGACAACGTTTCACTTTTTTGCCATTAACAATTGACAAGAAAGTTATATATGCGTATGTATATTTTTTTTTTGTTATCGAGATTATTGTTCATGTTTCCCGTTCAAGAAGCGTGTACACGCACATGCGCACATACGCGTGCCTTAGGCATAACTGCAGCATGCTTATTTTGCGTGTATATATCCACATATTTGGCTATTTGGCTTAAAAAACAAAAGATCCCAAAGTTAATTTAGACCAATGATCGTATAAGGCATATTTTATGTATATCGTGGATAGACATTGAATTAGGAAGATTCACCTGGCTGATGAGCGCTTTCGCACTCGTAACGTATAAAGAAAGCAATGGCGGGAAAGTGGGTGGAGAACAATTGGCTGGATCAGCCAACTTCCCTCAACAGCTTCAGTATAATTCTACATGGCTCCCATTCTTCGTTATCACTCGTGTAACCTCCTTTTGCTCCGCGCAGATGCAAATCCGAGCATCTCCAGCATCCCGAGCAACTTTCAACCCCTTTCTTCAAGCCTCCACCCCTCGGAACTGAGCCACACCGCTGTACTCCCTCTGCTCTCGGCTTGTGCGCATTCGCGCGAGCCTCTTCCTCTCTCTCTCTCTCTCTCTCTCTCTCTCTCTCTCTTGTGCCTTTTGCCCTCTTTCACTCCCACCCCCACGATGAAATCACATTTTCGACGTTCTCGCAGATTCTCGCTCAAAACAAGAACAATTTCGCTGAGATGGACTGTGCTGGACTAGTTTTTTTCTCTTACATAAATAGCATTAGGTGTGATAAAATTTTTGCTCAGAAAAAACACTAGAGATAATATAGATTATCAAATAGATATATATATTCTTTATTTATTTAAAAAAAGAAATTACATATTTTTTAATCGACTGTTGGAGCTGTTGGAAATTCGTTCAATCAAGGTATAAAACATTTTCCCTACTTTTTCTTCTTTTATAAATTCGAAAATGTTTTTCTAGAAAAATTTTTCATTATCCTCTTTCTTTATCATCAATTAGGAACTAAAATAATTCTCAAATAGTTCTCTTAATACTGTCAATTATACAAGATTCTTGGATTCCGTGTTGAAAAACACTTGTTTAAATTATGTTCTTATCTTTCGTTTCTCTAAATTCTAGTCACACGATCCTAATGAGTATATTTTTACAAAATAAATATACCGTCAAAACAAATGGCTATAAATTTTAATAGTTTTTAATAGTTTCTTCCGCAATAGAAAACATAGTAGAAAATTTTGAGCTCTCATTGTTTAAAAGGACCGATGGACTATCGAATTCTACGATTTCACCTTTGTCTATCACCATGATGCGTTTGCACGACATGATTGTTTGTAATCTGTGTGCGATTATTAGCACTGTGCAATTGGAAAATTCTTCGTTGATAATTTGATGAACAGCTGCTTCGGTTTCCGGGTCTACCGATGCCGTCGCCTCGTCCAGTACGAGAATCTACATTCAATCATAGCGATATTTTACTAATTTCATACAAACTGCTGTGTTTTTATGTGTTTATATACTTTATACAGTGCTTACTCTACTGTGCCGAAGGAGAGCTCTAGTCAAGCTCAGCAACTGCCTTTCCCCCATGCTAAAGTTTTCTCCACCCATCTCGATTGGAGAATCAAGCTGCAGAGAAGCCGATGTTATTTTTTCTCTCAGATGCGTCCTTTCGAGAGCATTCCATATATCTGAGTCTGAATAGCTCTTTGTAGGATCTAAATAGAATCTATTTTAAAACACGGTTATCATTTTAGATCAAACATCCAGAATAAACAAGACATTTTAATATTCAAATTCACCTCACTGAACCACTGAAAAGTATTAGATCTTGGGGTATTATAGTCAATCGATTTCTTAGTAATTGTAGCTCTACTTTCGATATGTCAATGTCATCGATCAATATTCTACCTTTGGATAGTTCATAAAGTCTATATAATGCTACAACTAACGAACTTTTACCTGAGCCCGTTCTTCCAACAATACCTTGAAAATTAATAAAAAAAAAATGACGTAAAGAAAGTTGTTATTTCTTTAAATGCTGGATCTAATTTAATCTTACCGATCATTTCTCCGCTATCGATAGTAAAACATATGTCATTTAATATTACTTGTGATTCTTTACTGTATTTCAACTGTACGTCTTCAAATTGAATTTTTCCTGCTGTTGGCCAATCCGGTAACGGAACTATGCTAATTTCTTTGTTGTCGCTTTCGCCAATTAATTTCTAAATGAAAACGAATACAGTAAAATAAGTGCACATGTTAAAATAAGGCTAAATACTTGTCGAGTTTTACAAGTAGCCACAGCTATTACATATTTTTCAATGATTCACTCACCTCGAGGTAGTGGCATATTCTTTCTACACTAACAAACCGAACCTCTACATCCGATAACATTCTGATTCCATATTGAAAGGTACCAGACATCTGTACAGCGTAAGCCAGAGCCAAACCGGCAATAGCAGGTGATATTTGACCTTTTGTGATAATGACTAAAAATGCCACGACACACGTGCATACAGTAGCCAAGGTATCGAATCTCGACGATAACCATCTCATTGCAACGTCGCACATAAAGTAGCAGGCGTTGTTGCGATCGAGCAGCTCCTGAAATCTGCCGAACAATGCTCACTACGATATAATTAAGTTTGTTTTAACATTTAGTGATATTAAGCACACAAGCAACGATATCGATCATTTATATATTGAAGCTATCGTTCCTTTTTAATTGTTTAATAATTGGTGAAAGGCTTGATCGATCATCATGGAACGCAAATTGTTTTTAACATTTAAAATTCTTTATTAACGACGTTTCGAGGGTGTAAGAACATATACCCTCCTCTTCAGGCTAAACATATATAGTATACAACTTTAATCACTTAATATAAAAGTAATAATCTGGAAAGAACAACCAGTCACAACGTACCTTAAACGACTTAAAAACCTAATGCATAACTTTAATTTGTTATCCTAAAACGCTACAACTCACGAAAACGTTTATCTGTAACTGTAAAATAACGAGAAAAATAAACGAAGTTGAAATAAAATTAGACAAGCAAAATGGAAGAAAATATTTAAGCATTATTATTTAATAACGCGGAAAACTCATTTTCGCTTTTTCCTCCGTTTTTTTCGTTCATGTTTTATTAAAATGTCAGAAATCTTAAAGTCAAAAGTTTTATTAAACCTGTCAAACGGTATTGTCGACTGCGAAGGAAATTTGTGTACTGATCTATATAATAATAGTGACAGTCTTCTGAGATCACGAACAAAGTTAAATGAGAGGGGGAAAAGTAAACCTTATGATATCGATCATTCTCTCATCTACTTATATAAAAATGTTAGCCTTGCTTCCAACGCTAATCAACATTTATTCAACGTAGCCTTTTAAATTCGTTATAAGTTATAAATTTCTTTACTTGTTCACGAAATCCTTCTCTTTGTTGAAAGCGCGAATCGTACTCAGGCCTTGAGCACTAATTGTAACAAAACCATACACTGGCGATCGTAGCATGTTTTCCAGACGTTTTAAATTAGTTAATCCTGCCCTGAAAGATGTTTACCAATTTCTTTTTCAATCAATTTTGATAATGACTGAGGATGAATCATTGAATCACTAACCTGTAGACTTTTCCAACGTAGAAAAAGAGAATGCTCAAAAATATTCCTGGAATAAGGAACCATGGTAAAGAACAAACTACTGTTAGAAATGTAAAAATACATAGAAAAAGGCATTGCATGGCACTTTCGAGAGTCATTGGCAGTCGTACATCAACTGGAATTCAAAATATCTGATTTACTTAAACTGATTGAGGATAGATTAGATTGGGAAATTTAATGTAATGTAGGTAGCTTATTATACCTTCGTCCATGTCTCGACTGACGAGATTCTGTATTCTTCCAGATGGTGTGGTATCAAAAAATTTCAGAGGTGCATTTATCAACTTATTCAAAAGCGAACGATGCAAATTAATCGAGGCATTCATAGTCGCTGAGCGTAATACAAGTCCTCTAATGACGCACATGAATATAATAAGTAAAATACAGGACCCATAAATAGATTGGTAGTATGTGAAGTCCGGATTATCGTTAATATTTTCTGACACCATAGTTTCATTTCCCACTTGTACGGTAGTATTCTAAAATATATAATGTCATGGAAAACTATTCCAGTAGAAGTTTCAGCAAGAGTCTTTTTTTTAAATTAGAGAAACTATATTATATATGCACTTGAAAGGTTGAATTGTCATACTAACTATCTAATATATTCTTTTGAATACTTACTCCACTTCCAGCTTCTAGCCATAATGCGAGCCACCATGAGCTAAAAACTCCGATTCCTGTGTAGAAAATAAATACCATAAAAACAAAAAGTATCATAAGATAACCACCAGCTGCCATCACGTACGCATCATATGCACTTTTCTTTAATTTTCCATGACCAATTCTGTCTTCTCGAGTTGTACCCCATAATAGATACTTTTTTTCTTTATCAATACTATCGGTCGAGGTTTCTGACGGCTTATCTAAGCTATCTGTTTCGGTATCTACTAAACTATCTTGTTGACTTTGGGTTGGTCTGAAAAACAAAGATTTTAAAATATGCTTCTTTATTGTTCATTTTACAATGATTTATTTTAACCCTTACCCGTGCTTGCGTCTATTGATTATTGAGGTTTTGATCATGGAAGTATATTCTTTATCAAGGCGTATTAATTCGTTATGAGAACCATGTTCTATTATTCTTCCGCTTCGCAATAAATAAATATCATCGCATCGATTTAGGAACTAAAAAAACGTGGATAATATATGCCTAATGGGTAATAAAGAGAAGTAATATATTTATAATTTGAGGCCTCTCTGCGTAAGCTTTTATCAAACTTACTTTAATCTGATGAGTTACCATTAAAACTGTTTTATCGGCTAGTCCATCGAGAATCAAATTTTCAAATATTTCCAATCCAACATTTTCGTCAACTGCACTAAGGGGGTCATCAAGAAAATATATGTCACTGCACAAATGAATAAATAAAAATGATTTAACATTAACTTTATAACAAAATCAATAAGTAGAATCAGTATACCATTAGAAGAGAAATCTTAATGATAATTCTTTTTAATTAAAAAAAAAAATTGAAATAAAATCCTAATGCTCTACTTTAGCTGTTATTTTACGTATGCAATATTTAAAGATTATTTGAAATCAAGTTTTACGTAGAAATTCTAATGTCCAAAAAATTACCGATAACTTTACTTTCTGCATATCTTTTTTGTAAGGGGTAGTTTGATAAAACTTTTAAAATTAAATATTCTAGCCAGTTTGTATAAAAAATCATGACTTTATTTAACAGTATACGATGAAAATAATAAAGAGAGTGTATTGACCGGTTCGAGTAATAAGCTCTAGCTAAGGCGACTCTTTGCTTTTGTCCTCCGGATAAGTTAACTCCTCTTTCTCCAATTTCAGTTTCATCGCCTCCTGGTAACATATCTACATCTTCGTTCAGACTACAAATTAATAGCGTTCTGTAGTAGCGCTTAGAGTCAAAGGCTTCTCCAAATAAAATATTTTCTTTGAGCGTCGCGTTAATTATCCAAGCTTGTTGATTAACGTAGGCACAACTTCCGTCTCGCATCAACTGACCAGCAGTCATTTTTAGTTGGCCAAGAGCGGCTATCAAAAGGGACGATTTCCCACTACCAACATGACCACAAATTCCTATAAGTTTTCCTTTAGAAGCTTCAAATGTGATATCGGACAAAATTTCTAAATGCCTCGTGTCCGAGTTTTTCTGATCCAGTTCCGCTCTTTCAAATTCTGTCGCCTTGGATTCTTTCTGGTATTTTCTAGAGCGAAACATTTGTTTTACTCGACTTCATTTACTGTAGACAATTTACATTTATGTATAAATTACTTACTTTTTCCCTTTCTTCGTATTATTGTTATTTTCTCGTTTGTCGTAAATCTCACAAACGAATTTCCCATTGACTATAGCCAGTGCTTGTGATCTGATGTGTGGCTTAATAATTTGAGTGCTCGTATCTTGTAACAGTAATACACTCTATAAAAAAAAAAACTTATGCCAGTTTTATAACAAATAAATATTTTAGATTGTCGATAGATTGCAAATTTCTTCATACAGGTGAACAGTCACATACTTGAAATTGTAGGTTTTTAAAAGCAAGGTTACCACATACATTTAGTGTTAGTTTTGAAGCAATAGATAAAAAATGCATTTACATTTTGTGTTTAAAATGAAAATTTAACTAATTAGGTTCAAACTACTATACTGCTATGCAACTATTACAAGCATTCAATGATTAACTGTGAATTTGCACAATTCAAATTTGAATATAATTATAATAAATCAAATAATAATGACTGCAAATGTAAAGCAGAAGAGGCATATTTTGTTGTTAATGAAGGTTTTGTCTATAAAAGACACTATAGGTCAATATTCTCCATTATAACATGTATTTTATAGTTAGACCAATAAGCAGTGATATTTCAGCCTGCTTTGAAAAATCAAGTGAAAAAATAACCTCATTTGTAAAGCACTAATTTTAGCGTTGCACCTATGAAGCTTTACTCGATGGCCACAATGCTTTTCAAAACCATAAGCGAAAAAGTGAAAAAGACAGACTCAAAAATGTTGAAAGATAGCATAAATGACAATTACAGCCCTTATTCAATAAACATGTATATGACAGTCACATTAAGACAAGGCGGTAAAAACCTTGAGTCTGTTGTACGTTATGGTTGAATCAGCAAGGGAAAACAAAGAAGACTGGACCAGCGTGAAACAGTGACGCATTTGTGTCATTATAATTGTGCAGATTGGAAAAGCCTGGAACAAGATAACGCAGCTTAAGTGGATCGAATAATTTAGTCCAGTTTAATGCATTTTACTACTACTCCTCGAATCAGCATCATAGGCCCAATCCGTTTTCACAAGATTTTTGTAAAATGATATGTTATCTACATTGGGAGGAATACCATATTGAAGGAGAGGATTTGTGTGTAATATTTAAGGACTAGAATTTTGTCGAAACCTTGAATCTGCCAAATGAGATAAGAGCTTCCGCTAGGACTCGAACTGTATCTCGAATGCCGGTGAGGCTTCTTTTTAACGAGAGTCCAAAAAAGACTGTAACTGGAAAAGCCTGCAAACGTAACCGTTTTGTTACACGTTTAATCAGCTCATTATCGTTACAAACCTATATTAAACTAGCATCTTTATACAAGTGCCTCCTTTTTGTTTTCTCTTAATAAAAATTATTATAGAAATTATTATGTAAATTTAATAATTATTTTGTAATTTACATAATTGTAAATTTGAAATCTGGTTTTAAAAAAAATAATTATCGACCGATTCCATCTCAAATCATGCAGACCAATTGCACCTATATCTCAGAGTCACTTTAAATTGTTGTATATTATTCGACTTGGAAAATAAGCACTTTTTGATATCATCAAAATAACAAGTTTTATGCACTTTTGAAAAATTGATATCTTTTTTATTTTTTAACCGTTTTATGTCTATTTCTATCGGTTTTTGAGAATCCGAAATTGATGAGTCGTTTTTCAAAAGTGCATAAAACTTGCATTTTTGATATCAAAAAATTAAAAAATGCGTATGTGCTTATTTTCCAAGTAGAATAATATACCACAATTTAAAGTGACTCGGAGATATAGGTGCAGTCGGTCTGCGTGACTTGAGATGGAATCGGTCTATCTTCTTTATAAAATTCTGTGGTAAATTTTGTGACGAATAGCTGCAGTATCGTTAGTTTTATTAGACGAAGATTCGAGAAAAAAAATTAAAAGTTACAGATACCAGTGCCAATACGCGACCCCTTAATATATACCGTCCTTAGTAGGTACAGGAAAAATGTTTCTATTTTGTAAAAATGTATCTAAATTATTGTAAATATATTATAGTGACATATTGAAATAGTTGAACTTTGTATTAAATATACTCACTACTGCTGCTGTCAAATTATTACCCATCGACAAGTGAGCCAAAAATGTAACAATAATTGACATTATAGGGACTGCAGGAGTTAGAGCAGAACCAAAGCTACTCGAGTAGGCCGTTTTCCACAGCCAACTTCTTTCTTTATCCCGAATACCTACGAAACGTAAACGCAACAAATTTGAATAAAAAATCGGGTAAAAATCGGTTCAAAACTTCTGTTATATTGATAAATAATTATGCTTACGGAGAATATCATCGCTAAAATGCTTCTCCCAGGCATACATTTTTATCAGCTTAATACAGTCTAAAATTTCAATAGTTCGCTGAATTCTAGTATCGGCTATTTTGATAGTCTTTCGTCTGCAATAACTAAATACACGTGATATGGCATACTGCAAAGAGAAAAAGTGAACTGAAAAACAAAGGTATTAAATAGAGGAATAAATAATTGATAAAGCTTTCGCTACCTGTACAGGGTAGAACAGTAAAAATATAACTATTCCCAATAGGGCTATAGGACTTAGCCAGGATAAAATACAAATCACAGCACATACGGTTATAATAGGCCCGCCGACTATCATGGGACCGTAAACTATGACGTCAGATGCTCTCTGCCCATCATTTGAGAAAATATTGATAAGCTGAAAATAGATCGTTGTGTTATCGGTGCACGTCATAGATACAGGTTATTATAATAACGGCGTTTAAATAGTATTTATTCAATTGGAGCATTTACCTCGCCAGTGGTCTTGCCTCCAAGACTATTCAGATTGATAATTTTTCTGTACAAAAGAGTTAAGCAGGCAGCTTTTAAGCGCACCGCCGTTCTGTAATTGACTAGCCAGCTCCACGAAAAGAGCAATGCCCGAATCAAATCTAAGGCCCCCAAACAGATCACCCATTTCAAGCCGCTCCAAAAGCTCTCTTCAGACTTATCTATGTGCTCTAATACTCGTCTCATTATTAGTGTCTGTAAATAGGATGGAGTTTTTATAGAATTCTAAATGAAATACTTGGCCATTCGAGCGCAGGAAGTAACACAGATACAATTGTAATATACGAATCTCTAGAATACATTACTTTACGCCCACGCCGGAAGCGAAACAAATTATTTCCGTAGGGGAAGATCTTAAGTAATTCAACGATAATAAGCAAAAAGGATGCAATATATGTTTATTATAAATGAAGTTACAGTGACTTCTAAATTCGTACATTAAAATCACCCAAATCTTATCGAATCAAATCTTAAATAAAACTCTTGTACTTCCAGAGCTGGAAATTAGAATAAAAAATTGTTCACTTGCATTGGACGAAAAACCTATAACTTCCGAGCAGAAAATTAATAAACAGGATACAAGTACTCTGGTCCTCACAAATCTCCACACTACAAGAGAAAAGGAAGCTGCTTCTGATCCTTGTTTGCTTAGCTCATCATTCCATAAAATTTCCAATCTAAAAGTGATTTTAAAATTCGATAAAATTCTTTAAATAATTTTCTTTAAAAAATGCACCAACTGGGCCTTCTATTTTTATAAGTAGATAGCTGTTCTATAACATAATTATCTGGAATTGAATTGGATTTTCAAGTAGATTGAAATAGATTTCACTAGTTTTTAAAACTAAATATCCAAGTAATAAAAACATTCTAAATATTACATAATATACAAGTGTAATCATAAAAGGTATAGCTTATTTATATTTGATTTAACTTATAGGTATCCCAACTAACTTCGATTATAATATTGAAGTTAAGTAATAAGTATTTAGGTACATGGCGACTTTGATTTTTTGAAGTATATCTATGAGTGCATCTCATACCTTTGCACATTGTAAGCGCAACTATCGAATTTTGATACTGTGGGCAAGTTGGAAGCTACAATTTCTTTTCGATAAGCTGTCCACAGATATTTTGTGAGCCATGTGGAATATAAAAAAGAGAAGAGACCTGCGTTATCTATACTCATACTTTCTTTCGACCTGAAATTGAATTTTAAAGCATAGAAAATAACAATTTATTGTATCAAAATTACGTGATAAATTTTTCTTAAACATTTGAACACTAAATTTTTACGGAAAATTTCGCGCTAATCAACATTTACTCTTTTCTCCCTCGTTTTCTATATCTAAGTATATTTAATTCCTTTTTTGCGAATTTCAATATAATTTATGATATAAACCTAAGTATTTATAATTGACTAAATAAGAGTTGTCAATTAAAAATCTAAAGCAATTTCAGTAAAGAACTGTATACCAAACTCTGCAAGTCTAGCAAAACAATAAAAAATAAAGTTATAGGGAAATAGTTCTTACATTTCTAAGTAAGCCTTTCGAAACTGTCTCTTTTTCGATTTCTGAGATTGCATATACTTCAATCGTTTAGTTAAAAAAACAGTAAGAAATGAGTACTAATTATAAACCATAGAATACTTTATGAATAGAATATATTTTGATATTAAACACTATTAGGAGTACGTAATATTAATAAACGAATTTATTAACTATTTACTTACTGCGGGGACGCTTCGGCCCGCCGTAGGGGAATAAGATTTTGTAGTGCATTATTATATCGTGAAACACCATGTTTACGAATATATTTTACACTTCTTGTAGATGCTTCTGGAGTAGAATCTACAAATCTTTCAGTGATTGATCTATTAAATTAAAATGCATTTTAATTTAATTTAACACAATTGCAGAACGTTCAATTGTGTTCTATTACATTACGATATCAAATGTTGTAGATTGGTATTTTCTTTAATATTCTACAATTTAAAATGTTGCAACTAGATGTAAATATACTTATTTTCTCATAAGTAAAGCATTCGCTAAGTATGCATATTAATCGTTAAGGCGGCTTTTCATACGACGCTATAAACGCTCAGATTATGCACGTATTATTAAAAATTCTAATATTAATCATGCAAGTATTTATAAAAGAACAGCGATGGAAAAGAGTGGACAAAAAACATATTGTAGAAATTTAACCAGCAATGAAATTTGCAAAACAAAATGAGCCCTCCAACACAGAAAAATTGAATGCAAGTAATAAGCATTTTAGCGTCAAGTCTGCGTCTATATATATATATATATATATATGCTTGAAATTTTATAGAATTTTAGGCGGTCGGAAAGCGCGCCTTGTGTTTGGAACTTTGACCTTAGTATCCCCTAAACTGGTAAAAACACTTTTTTCCTATTTCTCAATGGAGAATTCGAACGGCAACGGCCTAAAGATTAATGAAGCAAGTACAAATTAAACATTACAAATAAACGCTCAATAAACTATTGATAACTCTCATTTCTAATTTGAAGTTGTAACGAAAAATAGAAATACTAATCATACCTTCTATTTTGAATTTGTATATCAGATTCTTCCAGAATTTCACAAAATTTTGGCCATTCTGCATCTTCTTTACCTTGTTCATTTTTGTTCATTTTACTGTGTGTTAGGCAGTTAATTTTAAACAATAACTCAAATTGACAATAAAATAAGTTTGTAAATTTTTATAAAAATACTTGACTTCTTGAAACTACTGGTTAGATAACAAAGAAACTCCAAGATTATTATTCTTGTCAAGTAATTCTTATCAGAGACAAATACCTATATCAACTAGATAGATAAAAGTAGAACATCTGAAAGGTTATGTTCTTACGTATTTACCGCAACAGTTTCGTGCACTGAGTAATGACACACCGGCATTATACAAATTTCACATGAGTACATGACTAGTCATTGCGTCAATTAAATAAAAGCCGTTCGTCAACATCAAGTATTTTTTTTCTTTCTATTTCTCCCGTCTCTACCTATCAAAGTCAAATCTTTACTCGAAATTCATTAATAGTTACTAGATAACTTTTTATACAAATTTCATTTTTATTTAAAAAATATACTCTTTTTATCAATAATTATTTCATTAATAATAAGCATACCCATTAAGTAAAAAGTGCCTTCATAGAAATTTTGAATTATTCTTTAATCAATTTCTCTATCAAACAATCATTATTTATGTCTTTAACAAAAATTATTTAAATAATTTACCGTTTTCGTGTTCTATGTAAATTCTATGGAACATTGAGTTACAAAAATACGTGTTTTATAATCACCTACACATTCTAACACAATAAAATTCTATAGAAATTCTATAGAATTCTAACTCGAGTTAAAATTCTAATTTTAATGTACGGAGATTTGAGTTAAAATCATACTGAACCGAAGTTTGAATTAGAATTTAATTACACGCAATCTTCAGTTAGAATTATAATGTTCCGGCGTTTGAGTTAGCTTTGTATGAATAGGAAGCGTCGACATGATATAATTAAAAATTCAATAAATTTACTAATTTTCTGATTCCCTAATCTTTCAAAAATATTAATATGTTTTATAAAATAAAATAAAACTATTGATAGGATGTTAAGATTAATTTAAGCATTTTGTTATATAAGTTTTTAAATTTATTTGATCTACTTTAATTGCTACATAAATACATTCAACAAATACTATGTATCTTTATATTTCTATTTATATTTCATACAAAATATAAGATTATAAACACAAATATCGAATGTGACTTATTGAACTGCAAAATGGAAACTTCTTTTTTTACATAGACATATACACAACACTTATCACGTATTTAATAAAAAAAAGTTACACTTTATTGGGGAAATTGGCTAGTATTGACAGGATTTATTAGATTGGTAATATCTAAAACGACAAAATTACGGTAATGAAAATATATATTTTTATATTTGCAAATTATATTTAATAAATTGTAAAAGTACTTTGCCTATTGATGGAAAAGTTATGCTAGGCAACATGTTTAATTATAATTTGAAACGTCTTTATGTTACAAATGCGCAACATTAACGAATAGTTGTAAAACCTAGTTTGGTTACATTCTAGTACAATGCAACTTCTTTTGTGGTCTTAAATTCTAGAATTGTCCTTACAACTAATGTTTATATATAATTTGTTAAGTATCATAAAATGAAATGCAATATGAATGAGTTTTCCTAATTGATTGATACACAAAGACATTGCCAGACTTGGTGCATAGATGATGCGATAGAGAATTGTCATTATTTAACAGTTTTGGTTGAATGTTTAAAAACTGTTGTAGTTACTGCCACTGAGTTGACTGTTTCCATATCCCCTATTATTCGGTGAATAGCCAGGCCTGAAGTTATTGCCTAAGCCTAGGGGAAGAAAATATTATTTAGGTTATTTGAATCTTTATTTTAAATAATAATAATAAATAAATTTAAAAAAAGTGTATTACCTCCACAGAAATTTCCTATTCCTCCCAGCATTCCACTGGAATTTCCACCTCCTGAACTAGGACCACCTGGTGATGAATTTAGGAACAGTTCAATATATCTGTGCGACATGTGACTTTTATCTTTAGACATAGCTTTGAGTGCTTCCTCATGACTTGCAAATTCAACATCAGCTTCTCCAGATGCTCTACCTCCATTCTCAAGAATTATTCGAATATTTATTGGTACAAGAGGTCTGAAGAACTGGAACAAATACAAATTTTCTATTTTAAATATATTTTTTAGTAACGTTTATAATTTTTAAATTTTCAATGTATCACGGACGCGGACGAACACTAAAAATCTAAATTTACGATTGGAAAATCTGATTTAAAAATAAATTCATTTCATACAAATATATTTTTTTTAAATTTAGTTAAATACTTACATCAGCAATATCTTGTTCTGATGCTCTAAAAGGTAAACCTCTCATGTGTACACAATGCATTCCAGAATTGTTGCTGTTCCAATTATCATTGCCTCTGAAATTTCCGCTTCCTTTCATATCCATTGCATTTCTCATTCCACCACCCATATTATTTCCACGGGGTTGGAAATTGTTGCTGTTGTTCCACCCTAAACCGTTGTCAAAATCTAAATGAAAATAAATTAATATTAAAAATGTATTCACGATTATTAAACTATAAATAACTACATAAGTAAAAATGTGTACATGCAATTATAATTATATTCCATCTTGTTCTCAATGTTATCATGTAGTAGACTCCGCTTCGCGAGAAGTCACGACCTTTAGCGAAACATTAAAAAATTGAGGGTCGATTCCCGGCTCTCCATCTATCTTCATATTGCTTTATTGTGTGCGAGCGTCAAGACCAACTTCGAGACAGTTCAGCGATTCGTAAATTTTTCTCTCGTGTACAATTAATCTTTAGAGAACGGGGAAATTTTGGTTCAAATCGACTTTTTTTTAAACCCAAAATTTATCCATATTATCAACAAATGACTCATTATACGTCCCCGATCTGACAGGTGGTCGAATTATCGACCACCCCCGTCCCGGACAGAATCGCCAAAATGAAAAAAATTTTTTTTTGCTTTAACAGCTTTCAGTTGGTATACCTATGTTTTTTGATGTGCTGAGTACGAAAAAAATAGTAAAAAATGCTGAAGGCACCGCTGACCTTGAAAATCGCATTTCAAGGTCAAACACTTATTTTTTGCTATTTCAGCCTCAAAGTTGGTACATCCATGTTTTTTGATGTAATACGTAAGAAAAATTATAAAAAAAATGCTAAATGCACCCTTATTATTTTTTGCTCATCCAACATACCAAATCTTGCTTGAAAATATCAAAAAGTTCGTATGCCTTTGGTGGTCGATATATCGACCACCCCCGTCCTCTAAAGGATAATAGCGGGTTGTAAGTGAATATAATACGTTGTGCATAATCATACATGGTAATATTGAGAACAAGATGTAATATAATTACAATCGAACTTCACAGGTAAATTCGTTTGGTTGTACAAATAAAATATATCAATTTTTAACGTTGATATTAGCTTAACAACAGAGTTATCAATAGGAATATAATTTTTAACTAACCTCTATTTCCTCCTCGATTTCCTCTACCAGTGTTGTTAAAACGGTTCATCCCGCCAAATCTACTTCCTCTATCATATGGAGCGGGTCTTTGATTAAATCCGCCCATTGGACCTCCACGCATCTTTGGCCCAATACTAGCTCGAACTTCTGATAAACTGCTTCGGAATATTTCAATATATCTGTTGAATATCACAAATATATATGTTAGTACACATAATTTAGTCGCATAACTGTATAAAATGATTTCTTTTCCTTTTTACGATTCATCATTCATTTTTTTGAGTAAACAAAATATTTTTATAAATGATGGTGACGGAGACAATTTGATACACAATTTAATATTTTTTTATAATATAAAGTAATATAAATGTTATGAAAATAGTTTATATCTTTTTTTAAAGATTCATTTTAATTTATCTTATTATTTAAACAAAGTTGAGCCTTAATTCATTCCTGGATGGCTGCTACCATACCTACGTCACCTCATTCGATATTATAGCAATTGCAAATGAACTTTACTACATAAAAGCCATTTTTTAAGAATGTTGAATTTTTTTTTTAAAATACCATTGTGCATTAATTATCTAAATTCAATTTGAAATTAAGGTTTAATTTGTATTAACTTCAAATAATAATTTGTATTTTCAGAAAAATAATTGAAAGTAGTTCATCATTCTTTGATATCTTTTTTTTTGTAACACGGTTCACTTACACTTGCAGAATATGAAATAAATTAAATTATAATGATGTTTACTACCTCCGAGAGCCCACCCTTCCATAGTGAATTGCCTCGGGGCAGCCCTACCCACTTCCCATGGATTTGGAAGTCGATGTAAAGGGGTACCTCCCGCCCGGAGCCCCTACCCATTGGTTTTGCTCGGGCCAACAGTACTTTGCTTACATACGACTCATTTCTCTTCTTTGATGAATTTTTAATTGTACAATTTCTTTGCATCATTTTAATCAAAGGATATGGAATAAATGCACATTTAAATAACTTGAATACTCAGCATTAACAAATAAAATTTATAAACTTGTGTAATTTAATAAAAGTATTGATATAGTTCGTTTCAGATATAAATTATTTAAACTTTAAGACTAAATAATCCAATATAAATAAATTTATTTTTGAATTAACATTAATTATATATTTTTTAAAAGCTTAGTTCGACGTAAAGAAATTGTTTAAAATAAAAAATCTCAAACCTATTTTATCAACCATGAAAGAGTCGATAAGATTGCGTTGCTACTATATTGTAAAATGGTAGAAAAAAATCATAAGTATACCCGAACCCAGTTCAGTGCCCCACCTGTGTCCTATCTTTTCCTTGTGTTTCTGCAGAGCACGCTCCGCAACATCTTTGTTTACAAATTGCACGTAAGCCTCCCCAGTACTGCGGCCCGTGTAGTCTGTCGGTAGTGAAATCCCGTTCGGCAATATCTCCAACCCTGACCCACACATAATCAAACAACGAATTGTAGCTTAGCGCCCATTAAATTTGTCTTTTCTGAATTGTTTACTCGACAACTTAATACAATTACCCTCATAAATGAATAACATATTTCAGTTTTTGTAGTTATTAGCTGATAGCATAGAAAAAAATACTGTTTTAATAAATAGCACAGCTACATATAAATTGCTGTTACAATTTCATACTGTATAACTATAATTGGAGATCACAAAATTAAACAATGAATAGAAAAGTTAAAATGTATGTGTTTATTAAATGTACTTGCATGTGCATATAAAACAGTATTTCTCTCAAACTTTTAAATATGTATATTTCTTCTTAACTTTCAGGAAGCCGTTAAAATTATTATATTAGTTACTTTTTAATAAAAAAAAAATTAATTGAAATTTACAGCAGCTATAAAATTTTTATCATGCTTCATATGTTTAGATACCAAATTAAAAATAAACTTTATAATTCAAGATTTGTAAACATACCTGAGAAGAATTGTGCAATTTCTTCTTTTGAACAACCAAAAGGTAAACCTCTTAACCTGACACAACCATCATCCATGGCATTTTCTAAATTTAATCCATTTCTCTTGATTACCCATTCCATTTCTCCTCTTTTCGCTTTAAATACTGCAAATTCATAAATAAATTGTATAAGTGCTTATTTTTTATAAATATTTTTAAGTTTTACTTTTTAATTTGTTATAAGTTTGTTATAAGTTGGAATTTTTTTTAATTAAAAAATATTCAAACAATGCACAATTTCTGTATAAATTAAATATAAAGTAACCTTCAATATAACGATGACCCATATGATCTCTATCTCGCTTGCAAGCCTTTTCTATATCTTCTTCAGAATCCATTTCTATATAAGCTTCTCCGCTTGGTCGTCCCTCTCGAGACATCGTCATGTGAATTCCAGCTTTTCCATGAGAAATACTGCAGTCTCCAAAAAACTTCATAATTTCATCAACAGTTGTTGACCAAGGCAGACCTCGTACTTTGACAACAAAGCCTTCATCATCATGCTCATTTTCAGTTCCATTTGACATTATGAAATACAATCAATGAATACCTAAAGTAATAATAAATTTGTAATCAATATTTTCATGGTCAGATTTTACTTATTTACTTATTAATAATAATACAGGTCAAACAGTCTACAATACAAAAATAGCACTATTCAGATGAATTAACGAAGTTATAACATAAATAGAATAAATTTTATCTTAGTTTTAAAATTATACAAGAAGATTGCACCATTATTCTTAATTATTCTTAAAAATCAATAACATAAGAAAAATGGAATAAATGCACATTTAAAAAAAATTTACTATTCTTACAAAACAATAAAATTATAGATAGTTAAAACAGAATAACATGTTTTATTGCCAATGAAGCGCTGGTTTCGATATATGTTTGGTCTTAAAATAATTAAGACGCCAAAAAAATGCGCATTTAGAATACTTACGGATCTAAACAAAAACGAAGATACCAAGTTAATGACAATCGCAATTAGTGAATGCCAAATACTTAAATTAATTTACGCAATTATTATTTTAATTAATAGTAAAATTGAATAAACACAAAGAGCAATCGTAACGCACGCTTGTTTCCTTCAACTTTTACAGTACTCTGAAATAGTACAGAAAATGGCGTCAATAACCAATTGCGGAAATAGGAAGTGACGCTCAAATAACGCCTGCGCAGTGTGAGCAGTTGAACACTGTGACCTGTGTAGAACTGTAGAAGCTGTAGACCGCGAAATATTGAAGTACCCTTATATACCATCACTGGCCTGCACAGTGCACCTACATATACAGGCTAGTTGCGGACTAGTGCGCCACCTGTACTGAGGTGCATTCTATGGTATATTAATGCATTTATATTTAAGTTTATTGTTATTTAGTTATTCAATATTTGCAATATCAAAGTATGCATATACTAATAATCTTTCGATCCTGTCTTTTATTTTATTTACATCCAATAATTTCTCTATTTGTACAGATTTTTTGGTGCATTTCAAAATTCCCTCCCGTTCTTTTGTTCTATTATACCAGTATTCCATTGTATAAGTACCTATACTCTCGTCTCTCGAGTCTCGAGTTCGACACATCGACGACTATCTGACTATCCCTATATAAGTATATGTATAGCAAAAACCGGTGAACCGGGTAAAACATCTTACTATCATAAACCTCGTGAGTCGTGATCCCGAATAGAAGAGACTCGAAGTTCTCGGTGTTATTACTAATAACTTTGCAAGTAAGCTATTTTTATGCATCTTTTAAGAAAAAAATGAATTTTCAGTATATAAAATTAATATCTCAAACTGCATTAATTAAATTAGGTATAAGATTAAGATGAGGTCTGAAAAAAGATTAGAAAAGTTTGGACCTAAATCATATTTTTGTTTAAATTTATATTTGGTCATTAAGTAATTGTGATTGCTTGATTTTCTATAGAATAAGTTTATTTTTAAGTTTAGGCAAAAGCAATTTAGACTTTGATTTATTAGAAGATATGTATGCTGATAATGACTATAAATAGTCAGTACCAACATATATTTGTAGTCACTATCAGCATGAGTGTGAAAAATACAAGAGTGCTGTATTTATTAAATGGCTAAAGTAGCAAAATTATTTAGAAGCTGAATAATTATTGTTTTCCTAATAAAATAATATTTATCAATGATAGTGCTAGGATAAAAATAAAATAGCATGAAAATTAATTAAACTATTTAAATTAACGTTTAATACATACGATGTTTAAATTTGGATTATATAGTGAAAATTTCAAATAAATACAAGTTAAAAACCTTTTTCTTTCAGTCTGTATAAATTTTACTTATTTTTTGATTATTTGTATTTTTTCAGAAATGCCTTCATACAAACTAACATATTTTCCTGTCAAAGCTCTCGCTGAACCTATTAGGTTTCTCTTCAGCTATGCTGGTGTTGAATTTGTTGATGATCGATTTGAGCGAGAAAACTGGCCAAATATTAAGCCTAGTAAGTAATTTATAAAATGTTGAATGCATTTTTTTGAAGCAGTATTATTAAAATTTGTTGTGCTTTTATTTTAAAAAGTTGCATCATTTATTAATTTATGATTCTTAATTTATTTCAGCCATGCCATTTGGTCAAGTTCCTGTTCTAGAAATTGATGGCAAAAAAATTAATCAGTCAACAGCTATTTGCCGATATTTGGCTAAACAATATAAACTTGCAGGCAAAGATGATTGGGAAGCACTTGAAATAGATGCAGCTGTTGATAATGTTCATGATCTTCGTGCTAGTAAGTTAAATGCATAAATATTTTATTATCATTTTATTCTTATAAATCCAAATATAAATTTTAAAATTGGTCTCTTAAAAGTTCAAATAGCTTGAGTTCAATGATATTATGCATATTTTACAGAGTTTTAGTATATTTGAAAACACTTGTTTCAATTTAGTAAATAATACTAAAAATTTTGATGAATGCATAATTTGCAAACTATTTTATTAAACACTATAGAATTTTACTTGATTTTCAAAATTCCTGAAATCCTACGAGAACTTTTCATTTTTTTTGTGCTGAATTTTTTCCAATTAATTTTCAAAGTTATAAAACAATATGCTTGTATGAGAAAAAATTTAATCTGATTAACTGTTATGGTTATAACTTAACAGATTGTTTCATACAGTAATTAATTACTGTACACTTACTGTACATGTTATTGTACATTATAATGGCATAATGGTATACATGTGGAATTCAATTTACCCAATTTGTAATATGGTATTAGTAAAAGTGATTGGTTTAAGAAAACTTGCACTCTTTTGTATTCATACATGAATACTAATATTTGCCTCACTTAATAAATATAAAATAAATTTTAGTATTTGAGGAATATTGCATTTTATTTTGACAGAATTGGGTGCTTATCATTATGAAAATAATCCAGAAGCAAAAGCTCAAAAGCTAGAGGTTGTAAAGGAAGTTGTACCATTTTATGTTCAACGGTTGGATGAACAAGTAAAGAAGAATGGCGGTTACTTTGTTGGTGGTGCACTATCTTGGGCAGATTTAGTCTTTGTGGCATTGTTGGACTACTTGAATTTTATGGCTAAATATGATATTATCGAGAAAGCTGAAAATTTAAAGGCTCTTAAGGAAAAGGTTTTAACTAATCCTGGAATCAAAGCTTGGGTAGAGAAACGTCCACAATCTGATTGTTAAACATTCTTTCAATGTCAACTTAAAGTGACAACTTTTTAGTTATGAATGAAAGAGTAATGTTAATTAATACGCATGTTCGTATTCATGAATCCTCCGAGTATTACTACTATACGATTCGCTATATAAGACAGATCATTAACATAGTTGATTGAATCTGTGTTATATTTTTACATGAAGACTTTTGTATTTTTCATCAGATCAATAAAGTTTGCTAATTATTAATAGTACTAAATTTTATGATTTTAAAATTTTTTCGTGACTTTTTAATAAGACGTCACAAAAATATGCTCATCATTTCTTTATCTTTTTTTTTCTTTTTCTTAAAGAAAAATCATACTGTATTTTCTTTTGTTTTTTGTTTCTTAAGTGTTTAGAATTGCCCTGATACCATACAAATAAAATAGGTAAAAAAGTTGTGTACTTATAATTCCTACGATGTTTTAATCAGTATACCTTGACACTTTGCCTCTTTGATTATATTAAAGAAACTTAAACAAGTTCTAGATTTTGAAGATTTGGCTTGTTTTGATATAATAAAAAAGATTTGCATATCGTCATATATTTCTTACCAATTTCATGCATGCCTAGAGGAAAAAAAAACTTAAAGGTATTTATTCAATATGAAGACAAAGTAATGAATTGAAGTTGATTAATCTTGTAGAGTTTAGAAAGCCTGATTAAATTTCCATTTAAAAGGCTCCATTCGATTAGTCACTCAATACTTATAACACGTGTATGACAGGAGGAAATCTGGAGAGCGATACTCGCGACCTTGAGGGATCTCGCTTTATAGGATAATGGCAATAAATGCCAAAGTAAATACAATATTCATTGATCCATTGGAATAATTAATTTTAAAGTATAGCTGCGTACCAGTGAATAGACGGAATCTTTGAAATATAGCATATATATTTGTATTTTTTTAAAATAAACATTAATATATTAGATATTTAAAAAAAATCTCGCTGTATATAATAACTGCTTGCTCTTACAATTAATGCAATTACAAAAGAAATTTTTAAATTGCTATAAAATTTAACAAACATCTTGCTGAAGCCTTTTTTTTATTTACAATAATAAAAAAAAAAATAAATATATAGAATTTGTTAATTCTAGTTGCGGAATAAGTGTCCGTACCGGGGCGTATTTAACGATCTATTGATTTTAATCTACATCGACGCTTAATGGGGACACTTACTCCAGCAGCATCGATTTGTCGTGGATGAGCACAAGTGTGGACTTGGAATTAAAATGCATAGAACAATGAAATGGAGATCGATGAAAGAAATCTCAGCGCGAAATGTAGAAGTATGAAGTAACGTAATAGTTTTGAATGCGTAGTAAATAATGGACGAATTATCAAGTTTCTAGGTCGATATTCAGTTCGCCCATGTAGTGCGCTAACTCTTTACCGGTGAATTCAGTCTCGTCAAGGTCTTGCAAGCTCGAGTTGCTAATGGTGTTGGTGCTCTTTATGCTCGGCGGCTTGTACGTATTGGTGCAGGTAAACATTGGCTTTCCGGTCAGCGTCGTGATCATCTCTACTGGCTCGAGGTCCTTTTGTACTCGCAGTTCTATGGCACGTGGCTGTACATTGAAGAGTCCCCCCGCGCTTATTTTCAACCGGTCCGCCAGTATACCTGCGTATCGCGTGCACAATTTGCAGTTGAGATAAGCAGTAGATTGTAATCGCATAAATATACAAGTGATAGAAGAGTAGTAACTATATGCTCACCTAAACTGACTGGCCGGTGCTTGTGCCTGTTGACGCACTGATGATTGATTCCTTCGTCGGAAGGCTTGCCAAGGGGAGCAATGACATTCATTTGACTAGAATTTAAGGATCCTTTTGATTTCCTCCTTCCATTTTTCTCAAACTGTTTTCGCCTTCCCTGCGCCCAACACATAAATCAATAAAATTCTCATTTAAGCTCATTGTACTTGTCCGCTCTGTAAACGCGGATAATAGCAGGGGAACTCACGGGCTTGGTATGCTTGATTCGATCCAGCGGCGGCGGCGGCGGCGTTGGCTCTTCGGTCACGATGTCGCAGAGGTTCGGGCCTGCGGGACGCTTCGATATGTCGCTCGAAGAACAGGACGAGTTGTCCTGGACGAGGTGAGCCGTACTGGTCTTGACGGAGCATTCCGTGTGGGCCGCGAGCTTTTGCGTCTCCTCGCTGACCGAGAGCGAGGCCGAGACCTGGGGATCCAGCTGATGGGCCGTTGAGCGCGGATAACGCGAGAGACTGCTGTAGGTTGCTCGGCAGGGGCTCGACTTTTGCAACCTTCGCCCACAGTGTTTTGAGAGCATAGCCTAAACATCATTGCTTTTGTAATATATCCTTGTCTTACAGATCTATTTTTAGCCTTTACAATTCGGTACTGAGTAATGCTACTGAATGGGAATGAGATTAAACGTTGATAGCTCATTATTTCTATTGAAAGGCTTTCGGTGTAACGCTAAAAATAAATCTTAATTTTATAGATTCGAGGAAAAGCCAAACGACACTCGGTACCGAAATGTAAAGATTATATGACATGACAATCTCAAAATATATATGTTAAATATTTTTTTATCAATTCTTTGAATTCGTGCTCTTGTAAATGAGTGAGGGAGCGAAAGTAAGCGTGCAGTGCAGAGCGAGACACGATTTAGCGAGGCGGGAGCGGAGCTGTATTATACACGATAATCTCCGCGGGACACGAGACAGGGCGCGAAAAGTTACGCCAGCCGCGAACAAGTCGACGAGAGCGCCGTGACATGGAGCGTATAAAGTGTGGCGAATATGTCGGGGAACACATTTGCGCGCCGATAAAAATGCGAAAGTGTTTGTTCTAAATAGGGCAAATCGAGTCGAGCGCGAGGCGAGCGTGACGGATCGTCAATAGCCGACTGAAAGGTGCGCGACTTGCGAGAGTATACCTAGATGTTAAAGTACGTGTGTGCGTGTGTATGAAAGCGCCGATAATGGCTAGTAGAAACGAACTGTTTCGATTTTAAAGACTCATCTTTGATGAATTATATAATTTTTATGAAATATCTAATGTATGGTTGCTTTTTGTTTATACGAGTTGAATTTTATTGTTGAAGCGAAAATATTTCGTATAAAATAAAAAATTGTAAACGATAAATTTATTGTATATTTGGTATCCTTTGTTAGTATTACTCAAAAGTGTTTAAAATAGTATCGCATTTTTGTAAAAGATATGTGTTCGCGTGCACTACACAAAGCAATAATTCTTATATATTCAGGCAAAGATCGAAAATTCGCACAATCCAATCGTAACAAAGTATAGGCAAATATCAAGAGTTGAAAAAAGCATTTGACCTCTTGACCTGAAAATATAAGAAATCTGTTTTCTGTTTTCCACGATAAATATATAAAGTAAAGTTGTGTATATATGCCGTTATATCTGGATTACCTTGAAAGCCTCACGAAATTTATTGGACATTATATTATACAGTAGGGGGTTGATCGTTGTAGACAGGTAATAAAAGATACCCGAGACGTAAGTCAGAGCTGTATACACTGGCAGTACAATGGCTGTTTTATGCCCGTCCTTTTTATTATTTTCGGCATAAACGGCGAGGAGCCTTTGCGCGTGAAACGGCGCCCAGCAGATGAAAAATGCCACCACCACTGCCACTGAAAAACAATCGATACATTTCGACATTAACCATCAGAACCCTCGCAAACTTATACAAATTCTTCACGCGTGTCTGCGCGCCCCAATATTACTTGTATTATATAGGTATGTTTTTGTTCGTTCTTTTCTGCCTTATCTTTTTTGTCTCTCGCTTTATTTTCTCTTGCATTCATGCGCGAATATACCTACATTCTATATATTTATAGGCGATGCGCTCCTCATTTCGAGGTCAGTCACAACGGATCTTAGTATATGTAGAGAATCAAAGTTAAACAAAACTTTATTTATAGCACATGCAATTTTGCGAATTTGGTACGTTGCAGTCTTGCGCTGTCAGCATGGCTGCGGATCTCTTTATCTGTGATGTATTCTAGCATTGGGATTGACTTCTAATTCTATTTATTTTTTTTTGTTTGTTTTTTTCTTGTTTTAAATGCTGAATATTTTCTTTATATATAAAAACAAGAAAAATGAATGAGTTTGGGGTCAGTTTATGTAGGTGATTAAGTTGAAGTTAAATTTGAAATTGCTCTCATTCTTGCTTTTAGTGTTTTTTGCGCAATCTACCTAGGTATACAGTCTACACTGCCTGCTGAATTTGTCTGAACTGCTAAGCTCACCCTGGGGGAAGGAGAAACGGAAGAAAAAAAATTAAAGTGAAAAAAGCAACGAAATTGCAGGAATAAAAAAATTGCAAATAAAGCTTTCGTAATTTTTATACTATATTTATACACTGAATTTGGGTAAAACCGCGTGATAAAATTCTTTATCAAATTTAGACAATCAAATGTTTCAAATCAACACGCTCGCTTATAAGGTGATTGGATTCAATACCATATATACATAAGTATATACAAATGTTTAAATCTATAAAAGTTTCGAGGTAATGATCCATGCAATTTCCGATTTTCTGATCCATTAGCTTAAATATAATTTCTATCTTATACAAGTAAAGAATGTACGCGAGCTATGGCATTCTTAAAAGTATTTAACAAAAAAAAAACAAAAAAAAAAAACGATTTAAAGCGTGAAAGAGTCAAAATATGCTATTTTTCGGCTCTCTGCTTTACTCGCTGCCCCTTCCTTTCTCCTTTCTCTTTCTGCGCGTCGCGCGTGTTGTAAGTATGTGTAGGTACAGCTACATGTGAGTTTTTGCATCATGAATTCATGAGCGCCTTAGGTGTACGCGTGCAATGTGCGTGGCGCGCATGCGTCTACTTTCAGATGTTGATCAAACGGGTCTTTTTTAAGTTGAAAATACTTTTTTTTTGTTTCCTCTTTTGGGGGAACAGTTTTGCATTTTATCGCAAAAGAATTTAGATCAAGATTCGTTTCGCGTTCAAAAGGTCGAGAAGAAACTCGATTCGAAATTGCAAATGAGCACATTATAACGCTAAAATTGTTCGGATATACGATTTAGTAAATAGTCGCGCTTTGTATATGTGCTGCACTTATAGCTGTGGAATCGAAACGAAGGTACATATATAGGTAGTCTCTCGAGTCATTGGTCGCAAGTGGGGAAATCTCATTACGCTACCCTTTACCGATCAAGGGTTCGCGCGCCTCTTCTCCTCGCTTATCCGGTTTTTAAGAGGCTCGCGGGGAGGGGGTAATCGATGGGTCCACCGGTGTCCAGTGTGTGTGTGTCCCTTCCCGATACCACCTCAGGGGCTGACACTCCGGATGGCACCGCTCGATTCAGTCGCATCGAGAAAGTCCACCGATGCCAAGCCTCGTTGCGCTTGCTTTCCAAGTGACCTTCTCGCAGGACCACGTCCGATGCTGCCTGGCAACCACTACATATACTCCGTCCTGCGACTGCGCCGCCGCCCTGCCGCCGGAGAAATCATCGGCTTCTAGTCCCTGTATACCTATACTTTTATAGACAGCAGGCACTTCAATTTTTCCAATCCTCGATCGACTCGAGAGAAAATTGTTCGATTGACGCATCTCTGCAGGGGAACTGAGCCATACGATGGATGACTCACGTTGCGATATGAATATTACGGGGAAGCGATGTATACGAGGAATATAATGCTTTGTCAAAATTGTCATTTCTCAATTTTTAACGATCAATTAAGTATATGAAATCGTGAGGAAAAAATATTGCCATTGAATTTATTTACAATTCTTGGTGATAATGAGAAAAGCATACGCGTCTGAAAAAATGTGCCTTTTTTGTTGTTGTTTTAACGTTTCTTGATTCAACTGAAAATTTATAATTTTAAATGCGTTTAATTTTAGTCCGAAAAAAATTCCTCTTGCCCCCTGCAGGGTTATCCGCGGAGAATCCGAGCTGCGCCTACGGTCAGATAAGAGACGGTAACGCATCGATTATATACCTCTGGCTTGATTATACGTTTAATACTTCGGATCCTTCTCTCATAATATCATATTAGCTTAAGCTATGTTGTACTAAAGTACTACCCAGTGTACGGTATATTATATACTTATGCATTGCGTGAAATAATCTAAGCTCTTTAAAAATCACAATATTTTTTATTTATAAATTACTGCGCGTGCAGTTTCGTTATTTTATTGTCTGTTTGCAACAGTCTATGATCAGGTAATGCTGTAAAAGCTATATACACGCTTTATGCATGTGTAATATTGATTAGTATTATTATTGCTATGTTGTACAATTTACGATATAGATATAATAAGAATGGCTAAATTTGAGTATAGGATTCTTTTAACTCCTTACTATATATGTGAACAAATTAGCATTGAGTAAAAATGGATGTAACGTATCCATTAGACCCTGATCAAGATATACCGGTTTCTTATATTGTTCAAATCCTGGTCAGATTCTTATCATAATGCTTATCGATCCCAGTCAGAGCCTCATGGCTCAATCTATATGATTGCCTAGAAGGATGATTTCTATATATAACTTTTTTATCTTTTTTTTTGTTTCCGCTTTGGTAATGTACTATAAGGAAATAATAAACATTATTTGGAATGCATAACTATTTATAACTCAAAGAGTTGTTCAAAAAAATTGTGATTACTATACCTGACTACATATCGAGTTATTTAAAAAATTAAGATCAGTATTTTATCCAGACATTAGTTCATTGTTCATTACTTATTTTAATTTTAGTTTTATGTTTTTCACAAAAATATGTAAGGTCTGTGTAGAAAAAACCCTCTAAACAAAGTTAGAAACCTACGGAAATAAGGGATTGTTTATGTACCTTTTCTCCCAAGTTCACTACCTATGTAGAAGGCCGCATCAGGCACTTCATTTATTTTTTGCGATAGTCTGTAAATAAGGCGAGTAAGGCAAAATAACAAGGAGAAAATAATCAATTGCTCCCATTTCTATAAAATTGAAAAAAGATTCTATTTTATTTTTCGTAATCCGTTTTATTTCAGCAAATCCAATTTTCACGTGTATATCTATGTATTGAAAGCTACACGACTTTATTTAATGAAACTTGTATATATGTACCTATACGTAGTAGAATAGACCTAATAAGTATAAAGAATTTCATTGTAAAAGTTAAATATCGTGAATTTTTAATATAAAAGCATTGGTTTTAGATTTATTTTTGTGCCTTTAGGGTGAGCATTCAAGTTGTGTTTGTAAATTCATGAATACGCATAATTATAGCCAAACACCAAGCTTAACTATCATCAAAACTTTACTTATTTTTAGCTGGTAAAAATAGCGGCGCCGTATATACTAAAAGAGGCTGAATCAGATGTCGATTTAATACATTTCTAGTAATATTTATTCACAGGGTATAATTGCTACAATACATTTAAAATCCATTCTTTTGCGGAGTTAAATTTTCGAAAAATGCTTCAGATTCAATCTCTTACTGACAGGAAATTCGATTTAAAATTTCATGTTCACTTTGTGTTTAACCACTATATCTATACTCGAATATTGCTGAATACGGCTTTTCATTCTAACTTTATAATTAGGTATTTCAACTAGAAATTTCAACTAACAATTACATTCAAGGTTGGATAAAGTTAACATATGTAATATAGAGTATATCCATAAGTGAATCACTAGAAATCTTTTACAAAATCTTGTACATGTTTTCATTCAAAGTATATATAATTAGTATTTTAAGATTTTATACAATCAATTAATAGCAAACAATATTTTACTTCACCGAAACTATGTTTCTAGATACTTATATGACCTTGAGAGTTATTTAAAAAAGTGATTCATGTTAAACTCACTTATATTATAATATGCAAATATTTATTGCGAACATGTTTTGACAACATCGGTGTACCCGTGAAAATTTATGTTATAATATATGAAAACTATTTTTACAAAAGAGTCGCATATTTTTTGAAATATTGCATTTACATTTAAACTCGATTTGCAAATTGAAATTCACTGTTCGTACGTAAGTGATAAAAATTTATTGGCTAACTTAGCGCTTCTTAAGTTTCGAAAAAGTTAAAACAATATATTTTTTATGACTTAGAAAGGATTATGATTGTGTGAAAGTCTAGTAATTACAAGCGCTACATTGATTGAATAGTTACTTTTGAATTCCAATAACGGCAAAAGTACCGGAACCAAAGACTCTTCTACTGCCATGTAAAGAATTTCGTATAATTTGATATAAGACAATCACTTAAATATTTTTTATCGTCAAACTAGTTTTGAATATAAAAACGTATATAATTTGATATTATCGCTACCTCTATAAAAACGATTGAATACTGCAAAAAATGATTTCTAGTAGATAAGCAGATTTTTTTTTATTTTTCCATGTTGGAGTTTACTTTCGTTTACAATCTAATATTTTAATAGAGTTTTTAACAAAGCTAGTTTCTAATAATGATCTTAATATTTTTCTAAATCTTCTAGTTTATGACTTTCATTTTTGTTTAAAAGCATGTGAAAATTTCCGTTATAGAAATAAATAGTATAGTTTTAATGGTCGAGTATTATCATAATTGGCTATATATATATATATATAAAGAGGTCGGCAAAAATGCTAAAAATTGAAAATATTCGAATTCGAAATCCCCTTAAAGTGGTATTCGAGCTTATATGAATTTCGATGAAAGGTGTATATCTCTCTCTCTCTTTAAGAACGCTGAACCTTTGATTGGTTACAGCAACGAAGCAACAACCGGTTTTCTCGATTGCTACAAAATATTCGGATCTTCTTGCTCTGTTAAAAACAAAGATGAGATGCGCAACCGACGAGCGGGTCAAATACGAGTTAAGCTTTTGGGTTTCACGGTCAGTCTTTGGCATTTTCTGCTGCTTAACCTGTCAGCTAATTGATCAAACCTTTTCTAGACTTATAAATTAGTGTAATGATTTCGGAAAAATTTTTGCTTCGTGATATTGCTTTTTTAATTCATCTTTTTCAAATTCAGGGATGACACGTTCCCCGACATTAACTGATAAATGGCAGCGGTAAAAAAATACTATTAAATTATTGAATAAAAATATATGTAAGAGTAAAAAAATGATGCAAACTCACCGAGCATACGTATGACATTCCTCTGCGCGCTGCCCTTGCCCTTTGCACTATCCGAGTGTCCGAATCCTTGTCCCGGTGGATTGCTCTTAACTATAGACAAAAGCCTGGAATTCCTTAGCTTGAAGCCGATAAGCAAATAAAGGACCGTTATAACGGTCATTGGCGTGACAAAAAATAGAATGGTTGATATTTCGAAGGCGTGATCGATGAAGGTCCACTTGACGGAGCAGGTGGCGCTGCCTTCAATCAACGTGCCATTCGATAGCCTCTGATAAACAATGCCAAACTGGATCGCTTGAGGGATCGCCAAGCATAAAGCCAATAACCAAATCACGATCACGTACTTTACTGCTCGGGACAGTTTCGACATCGTGTGGGAGAGGAAGGGATGACATATGGCCACGTATCTGAAACGCAATAAACCAACCATCTCGATCAATCTCATTTTCGCCACGGATACTTAATTATACTCGTTTATAAGCTACACGGATACGTGGGAGGACCCTACAAGTTCATCAATTGTAAGGAATCAACATTTATTTTCTATTCAACACAGTAAATAAGTTCGTTTATAGACTGTCACGTCAATTCTTCTCAAAGTATTATAGTATAAAAATTTTCAAAAATCATCTTTTCTAATTTGAAAATAGTTTAAAATAGTAATACTACAGACAGCTTCTTTTGATCAGAACTCATTTTTACACGCTGTTTTAATAATTTTAAGCAGGTTTTATACCGATAACTGATCTAAAATTAAGATTTTAACGAAAATTTACGGTATCGTAGATTAAGGCCTAATAAAATTACTGATGTTAAATATTTACTCAGGTTACATGGCCTCAGAATCGAGAAAAAAATATTTTAATTTTTTTAATTTTAACATTGTCTCTTACGCGGAGTTATTTTATTATCGCGATATTAAGAGTTTTTTTTTTAAATGTGCAGTAACAGAAAAATTTCTAAACAATATATAACTACTGAAAAAATAATCATTCAAGATTTTATCAAAGAGTTAGAAGATATTTTCCATTTATAAATGCGATGTACGCGAAGGTTACGTATGGTGAATATATACCTATATATATCGACTACACTCTTGACAAATACAGAAAATTCCGTGCTTGGTTTCGTGTTTGATATCAAAAGATTCGAATGACATTTATTAAAACCTCCTTAAATTGTATTCATATGCTAAGACCTTTTTGAGAACACTTTTTTATCACACTGAAAACTTTATTAAGCATTTCTTAATGAAGCTTTTCAAATATCGATATCAGAAAAAATGATGAAAATTCTTCGAAAGTTTAATAAAATCAACTTTTCCCTGCTTTTATCGCTACGCTTAGGTTTATTAATATTAAGTTTTTTCCTTTATTAGCATAATATTACTTATAAGCAGGTGGTGCGTGTGTATCGATCGTCAATTTATTGAATCTCTATACAGAACTAATCTCGTTTACTTGTACACGCGCGTAGCTAATTTTTAGCTGACAATATTTTCAAATAGAATGTAAAACACACGAAACAGGGTTGAATAATTCTCGATATGATTTGATACAATCTCTAAAATATGAGGAGTAATGTGGATATTTCGTTGATGATATTCTCTTTAGGATATATATACCGAAATCGTGACCAGAAAAGTGAGCCACGTATTGTTTATCATTATACCAAAGCACTGTTTATCATATAAATCCTGTCTGTTTTATCGTGCGGATTGCGGAATATACTGATTTAAAAATACGAGAATAACCACAAAGCATGGGCTATAATTTTGAATATACCTAAACTAAATAAGAAAGTTGTCTAGAGTTTCTTCATATTTTCGAATCTAATAAAAACAATCTTATAAATCGCAAGAATGTATTCGTATGATAAATAAGGTTTCTATATCTTATGAAAAATGTGCCTTTTTCTACTTCACTTCTTTGCATTATATTTATACCCATTTGTGGATATTATAAAAAAATCACGATGTCATTCTATTTTGAATATGAACTGTATGAGCGAAAAAAAAATTGTATTTTATTAACTACTAAATCGTACTTTATTAACTGTTAAATTGTATTTAATAGAATATTTAACGTTATAAAGTTCGCTTTTCGAAGAATGAATAAATCATGATTCTACGGTTAGGAAAAAAAGCCTCGATCGACTACCGCTAATCGAGAAATTTTATTTTTGAAATTAGCAGACAACGTTTCGGAAGTCCTATTATTTATATATTCTTTTCAAAGCTGAAACAAATACGCACTAAAGATTAAAAATAAAAGTTTTATGGGAAATCAGTTCCGAAGTCTTATTTGTGGAATTGCGACAAAAAATGCGTTTGACAAGACAGACATCAACCGCCTGTAAAATTTAGAAAAAGTACGATGACGACATTAGATTCTATAATAGTAAGCACGCGTAAATATAAATATATTTCGGGAAAACATGGGTTATCTAACAGGACTTGTGATTTTCCCTAAATTCCACAAATCTTTATTAGCTTTAAAAAGCATGATTTATTTATATTGAAGAATATACTAGAATAAATTTTTTCAAATCATTTACGTTTACGTTTGAATTAAGTTTCTATAATTGAACAATATAACACATTAAAAATTTAATACCAGAAAATATGATATTTACTCGAAAACTGTATGAAACAATTGTTGTATAATAAAGTGAGTGAACTTTATCAGAATTCTGTATTTAATTCAATCAATTAATTCATAATACAGTTATATGCAGATAATTTATCGTATCTAAAATTTCCTTATTCCAAAGATATTGCGCAGAAGAAAAAAAACATAATATATAACATCTGAGGTGGGATTCACAGCTTTTTTTCGCAGGAGTAAGATATATAGCACCTGTCAGTCTAAAGTTTTATTCGGTCGCGATCTTAATGTCGAATTGTATAGATAGGATGGCAGGTGCCATATTTCTTATTAACGACAGTCGCCCCTTCGAAGTTCCGTGAAAGAAAACAACTGGAACATCATTTTTCAGTTCGGTTTGTAATATCTAATAGGTGGTAGAGCAACCCCTGTTTGAATATGTTAAAATGATTGGCTTAAAAAAGATCCAGATGTATAAGTCGTCCCAAAAATTGGAAATGTATTCCTTCAAACAATATATCACATAGTACACTTACAAAAGTGCCACTCTTAGTATATACATATATACAAAATGCATTACAATTTTGTTGGTAATGTTGTTACGCACTAAATATGCCGCACATTATTGAGATTTCTTAATATGGCGTATCTTTGGATTTTAGATACTCATTGCATTCGCGTTTGCTTTCCGGTCTATTGAGATTCAAGAGGCTTGAAATTCTATGGTGTGTAATTATTCATTGACATTTGCTCCTCGGGTGGCACCGTTTGAGCGTGTAAAATGATCTACCTTTCTATCCTTCTCAAGTAGTAAAACTTGCCATGTTATACTAATATATTCAATACTTCTTTGCAAGTATTTGCGTTTTTTATACGTATATTTAGTACACTATATATTTCGAACAATGTACAATGCAATTTATATGCGTGTCTGTACAAAATTGTACATATATATATATATATAATAAATGGTCATTACAAAAGGGCTGTAACTACAGCAATAAGTAAAATTTTCTAAATTTGAAGAGAAACATGTTAGACTAGTCAAATAAGAGCATGCAATTATATGTAAAACAAGCTGATTTTTGTGCCCTTAAGGAATAATAGAAATAAGGTGAATATGGCATGTATACGAACCTCTCGACGGTGAAGGCGGTTATAGTGAGAACGGTCGCATTGGCCGAGGTTTCCGCAGCGAAGCTCTGTATAATACAAAAGGTCTCGCCAAAGATGTAAGGATAATTCGACCATATATAATAGATTTCCGGGGGCAGTCCGCTAATGAGTAGCAGGAGATCCGAAACCGCAAGACTGAAGAGATAGTAATTAGTGGCGGTGTGCATGGACTTGTTGCGCGCAATCACTACGCAAGTCGAGACGTTCCCTATTAGTCCGGTGAAAAATATGATCGTGTAGATTATGCTTATTGGCACAACGACGTAAAGTGGATCGCGGCGAAAATTGGCCAATGTCGTTCCCGTTATTATGTGCTCGTGGTCATTGATCAGTGCCACCGTTACGTTTTTCCACTCGGACTCTAGCCCTGACTGCTCCAAATTCTCCGCGCTTCCGTTCAACATCTTTTATCCTCGTAAGCCGCAACTAATAAATCTGTCGCTTGTCAGTTCACATTTTTAATCTCGTACTCTTCTCCCTTACTGCGATGCTCCGTATGCCATTCGCGCACTTGGACGAATCTCTCCTACCTACTCGGCTTTACATGTTGCGCGTCGTTTTGTTCAAGAGGTGGAGGAGACCCTTTGTTGGTGGAGCAGCGACTGAAACGTCTGGAAAATAGATATTGTTAATCGTGATCTTTCGTCGGCTGGTCGGTAGGAGAAGAAGGAACTGCTGAGAGATTAGGAGAAAGCGATGGGGCAAAGCTTATATTTGCTCCAACTTTCGTAAGATAAAGCTCTCGATGTAGGCTCGCATCTAAATGGCACTATTAGGACCCGAATTTATTTCCTTTTCTCTTTTTTATTCCATTTACTAACAAGCAACGAAACAGACAAATTGGCATAGTGCAGGACCATGACGATGCCGTGTATAATAACGTTCAACTACCCTTTTCGACATTCATATACCGGGCGAAATGATCCGATATTTATCCACAGGCATATCATAAATAATGCATAATATACATATTGGACAGGTTAAAAAAAAAATTTATTTCCCAAGCATATATTAAGTAAGTGCGCCACTTTACCGATATTACCTTTTTCTATACCCCAACCCGATTCGAATAATAGTTGCAATTCTTTCGGAACAATTATAAGTGCCTCGTCTCTCTCCTCGATAATAACTTGACAAAACGTCGTGCGGTTTGCAACAGATTCTATTAATAATTTCGATACGATATTTGACTTCCCGTTATTCCAAGCTTGTTTGCCCGAACTCGTAAAACGAGCATTCTAATGTTATAGCGAATTTACGAGGTAAATTCGTATCCCGAACATAGACTATATAGATATAGAGCCTTAATTAATTCGGGGTACGAGTTCACCCCGGTTCAGGGTTCTTTTCCGCAAGAGTATTGATAAAATCTTCACGGGTTATAACTGAACGACGTTTACATAGGAATAAAAAAAGGCCGCTTTCGGAAGGCAATTATTGAAATTGTTTACATTTTCCGAACTAATAGAAATAAGAACATTGAGGGTAAAAGATAAAAGTATAGAAAATTTTAATCTAAATTTGATCGATAAAGAAATCGTGTTATATTTTATTTTCTATATGAAAATCAGTAGATGAAATAAAAATGTATTTGGTTCACGTAATGAAAAAATATATATAAAGGAACGTGAGTATGGCATTAAATCATATAAACTCGTAAGTGTCATTTTGGACCACCGTCCACTTTACGCAATAGAAGAGAAATGCACTACCTATATATAGACAATAGAAAGTTCAATGAAGATGAGTGCATAAAAGAAGATTGGAATTACATTGTTTGTTTACAGGCTCCTAGAAATTCTACGGGTTTATTAAGGCGCTGACGGAGTCTGCGACCGACAATAGAAATCCATTACCTCGTGCGTGTAAGGTTTCCGGTTATTAACTATTTTTTGATTATAATAAATTTATCTTTTATTTATACATAACAATAAATAACTAGCAGACTCCATTAAAGAACAGTATTTTGTGAATTTTAGTAAAAAAAAAAAGGTAAAATGCAGTATGAAATTGAACTGAACAGAGGCTGTTATTATTAGTATATGGATATAAAAAGTTCTCTGCACTTTCACTGAAAAAATTCATGTCCTGCGAGGCTATTACCATCTTAATAATCATACTCGGTGCCTTTTCCATTATGTAAAATGAAGACGAGAAATAAAAACCATAACCCGAGTGCGAACACTGTAATATATATACACTAATATTTTCGATCAATATAATATTGGTATTGAATGTACATATGACGGTTCGTTAAAATATAGCAGACGAAGGTGTGAAAATGGTTACACTAAATGAATTTAAAGCACTTTTTACTAGTAATGAAATTATAATTAAAAGATTCTTACTTATCTTATAGTTATATAGTGAAGAATCAAGAATATACATAAAAACACCTTTTTATTGGTCGAATAGAATTAAATATCTAAATTATTTGCTTTAGAGTAAACCAGACTTATTTACGGATAATTAAGTTATCTCTACAGAATTCGAAGTTTGTTGGATGAATCAAAAGACTGAGGCTTACAACTACGTGCACTTTGATTTTATACATAAAATGGAAAAAAAAAAGTGATGTCGGTAAAGTGGTACCAATCCGAGCTATCCACATCAATATTAAAAAAACAAGCGGCAAAACCTCCTCTTTATCGCCAACTCCTAGTTCTTTATGAATAACTTGTCAAATAAATTCAAAACTACACGGATTTACGAGATAGTCTGTCAACTATGATTATCGAGAAAGTTATCAATCTGTCCGATTATTCATAAAAGCTTACGATATAATCGAGGGAAGCGTCTTGGCATGCCTGAAGGTCGAAAGTCGCTCTCGGTCCTCAGCCCTTCTTCTTTATCGCCATAATTATTGGTCGCTTGGAAATATGTGCGCGCACGTGGTTATACATGTATATTTATTCGTTTCGCTCACTCGTCGCCGCGGTCACATACACAGAGACAGTACACACACACACACACACAGAGAGAGAGAGAGAGAGAGAGAGAGAGAGAGAGAGAGAAGAGCTTTCGACACGCGGCACGAGTGCAGATGCGGCCGAGTGTGGGTGTCGGTGGCCCTTGGCTAAAAATGCCTGAAGCGTGAATCGGTCCGGTGGAGAAAAGCTCTAGTCCGTTTAGTCCCACGGTTACTACTGCCGGCGACCGCTTCTATTTACTCGAACGGAGTAAAAGCGCGCGCAATGTTTGTGACAGCGCCGGCGCCTCTGCGTGTATAGGTACCACCTCTTTATCCCTCCTCACCTTCCTCCCCCCTCGGAGCCCCGAGCCCAACTCCGTCTCTTCATCTCTCGCATCTTCTTTATCATCTTCTGTTTCTCACCAACTCGCGTGCACCGCCGCCACCGCCGCCGTCGCCGTCTTTCCGCCGAATCTCCTGGACACGAATAAGGATTTCGAATCGACGCGTGTCTGGATCGGTGATCGATCGACTCATCGCCTACCCCATCCAACCTTATTATCTTTTCCCTCGAATAGCTTCTCCCACTCGAAACTCCAGATTTGTCCAACATTCAAATTTCATTCGACACTTTTTCATTTAGTGTCGAGGCGCGCAAATCGAGCGTTATCCAAGTTCATCTCGTTCTCTTATACATATATGCAGGCCAGATCTATTGTGTCGTACTGGTAACGCTTGTAGACTGGCACAGCGGAGGCAGAGTTTGATAGTTTGAAAACGAGTCGTTGAAAGAGCGCAATCCAAGAGGCCGATTAGTCCGTTTAATTACTGCGCTTCAACATGATTTAGAGTCGCGCAGATCTAGCGAAGACAGAAGCTGTGCTGGATTCTATTACAAATGGATTGAACTTTCACTGGTTAACGTATCATACTAGACGTATAGGAGTCGGCACGGATTACAAGTACAGCAAGTACCAGGAGAAGGAGAAGAGAAAACGAGACACAGTGACATATGCTGTAGAGAGTCGTTTCAACCGGTCGAACGCGTTCCTACGACGGTGGAATCGCGACTCCCTCGGGAGCTGTTCACCTCTCTGGCCTCTGCTGCTCACGTTTTGTCGACTTTCAGAGAGGGGAGGAGAAAGAAACTGAGAAGAAGAGAAGGAGAGAGACAACCAGAGCGAGAGCGAGAGAGAGAGAGGGAGCAAAAGAGCGGAACCCGTTCTACTTCTCATCTCAACAACGCGCCGATGATTAAGACAAGGACGTATATTTAAACGAAGATTTTACCCAATCTTTTTTCTGTTTATTTCAAAATAAGTAAACATTTTATTTTTTGTTATGTATTATAATTTTAGAGCATGTATTAATAACTCCGCATTCTTTATTTGCAGGAAGTTCTTTCAACTTGGGAAAGAGCTAAGAATTTTTTTTATAACTTTTAGTCTATTTCGGGATTTAACGTGTAAATCTTGGTTTAGTAAACGTGTACTCGTAATTCCAATGACGTTTACGAGATAATGATTAATTTTTTTTTTTAAATTGGATCGATAGAATAATTTTAAATTATTCTCGATCGATATGCACTTAAAACTAGACCGACTAAAATTACAGCAATAAGACAAAGAAAATACTAGTATGCACAGGAAAAGAGAAAAAATAAACAAGCTAGACTTGCAAAAAAGAATATAGCATTCGTTACATAAAAGGCAATGATCAGGAACCCTTAATTGTAATAAAATAAAAAAAAAGCTTCAGCAATATTGTTTTGTAATTACTAATAAGCAATCTATATCACAAATTTGAACTACAAAATGAGAGATCAATGTGTCAAACAAATACAATAAAATTCTCTGTTATATAAAAACTCAGTTTTTGAAATAATTAAAATATCTTGTATCAGCAGATTAAAAGAAAATTGAGCAACATGAACACATTTTTTTTAAATGTATATTATAATTGGTTCAAGTTATGCTAAAAAGTTATTTATCAAGTTTACTTAATTATTATTAAATAAGAATAAAAGTACTGTAACTATAATTTTTTTACCAATTTTAAGTAATTTTTTTAATATTTGGAATATTTATTTAGATACATTATATTAATTGAAGAAGAGAGAAGTTAAATAGCAAAAAATCATAAGAAATTTTTCTAATACCATTAATATTCGGTGTACCTGCAGGAACTGACAAATGTATTTGAAAATGAGTAATTGAATGATCTATCAAAAAAGTGCAAATTCATTCTGTAATGAAGGTGTTTAGTTATACGGTATCACTTGACAAGGTGTGTATAACGTATGCGTATCAGCGCGACTGGATATACGGATGACTCTGCTTGTTTAGATTTAAAATACATTGGACCTGAAGTACAGAATAGGGTGAGCGCCCTAACGTCTAATGGGCTATGACTAAACCGGCCTCAACTCTGCTCCATACCCTGACGACGACTCATGCCGGTATCACAGGGGTCTACCATCCGACAATTAGTTTCGCAAATCCGCTGCCCGTTACAATATTAAAGTGTTTAAAAGGATATTTAGTAGCATCGTCCATTATGCCATTAACACCATCCGCCAATGCAAACATCAACATCAAGACTTGATTCTTATAAATTGCACGAACATTAAAATTCTGACATAAAGCGAAAACTCGTAAAAAAGATTAGTAAAAATTTTAATTTCCTCAGAATCAAGCCAGTCTGAGTTAGAGGTGGGAGAAGAGAGAAGAAGATTCCACAAGGATTACTCAATCATTGAAATACTAAACTATGCGTGAAATTAGGCGTCTTATATCTATTAGTATTCGACCATCGGATCGAGCTGCTCGTGTCGTTTTGGTCTGAAGGTTAAAAAAAATTTCATTTCATCGGTAGATTATGTAAGTTTATAGATAAAAGACAAATTTCACATTTGTTTACAAGTCTACAATTGCTGATATGATCGAAGATACATTTTTCAGATTTTCTATTGTTAAATAAAAAGGTAGAGTGCACTTATGCAGTCGATATAGTCGATCCCTTAAAAGACTCTCAGATCACCGCAAACATTTGAACTAAGTACGAATAATTTTATTATTACTATTTATAGTTGAATTTAATTAAGATACAAGATTCTGAGTAAATTAACAAACATCGGCCATTTAAATTCAAATTCGGTTACAAATGAAACGCTGGGTTGTCTCGTAAACTTTTATTTTGACATATTACAGGATAGTATTTATTCTGCCTAGTTAGGTATTTTGAATATTTGACACTTTATCAGCGAAAACCTGTTTTTTATGATTCCAATGGAATGATAATTGACTCGGCCAACTCAGTCTAAATTTTTTGACACATAAAACATTATCTTCGTTATTTTGTTAAAGGCAAATGCCTAAAAACGGGATAGCCAACATTTATTGTTCTTCAAATTACGCAATAAAAATAGTATATTTATAATTTTTCTTGGGTATACTATTATTCAACTCTTATCTCATTCTCACGGATTTCGTTCTCACCCAAACATTCCCCTATGAGCCGGAGCGGGATTACTTCGATTTATCTGATTTTTCGTCACAATTGGGTACAATTTGCGCTGAAAAAAAAGTGGATCCTCACGAAGCTGTTTCGGGTCTGGAAGACGAGCGGCTACAAAATTAATAACATCGGACACCCTTAGAGTTTTTAAAGTATACGCTCTACCTTGCAAGATTCTTGAAACCTAATTACCGTACCTTCAATATGTTATTCGTAAACATCGTGAGGATGTATGTTTTGTAGGATATGTTCAGAAAGCAATTTCTATTCATGATAGGATCAATCACAATCGTGATTGATATAGATAATCAGATATCCTCTATATACTAAATCAATGCATGCGATAAATGTATAAGTGTCTAATAGCAGTTGATAGACAAGTGCTTATAACCTTTTTGACATTTTGGTTAAGCTTTGCAATTTGTATGCCTTAAGTATACTTATCCCCATATAATAGACAGATTTTGTTTGCTTTTGTCTACATATCGCGCAACAAATTTCTGGGCCGGGTGTTTATTGGTAATTTGATAAAAATTTACTTCTAATCAATTGTTAATTAATCGCTTAAAATATGCTGCAATGAAAATTCATTCGCAAATAATAAGAATGTAATTAGATAATTTTTAAAATTATCACTTCGCTATCGGATCAATTCGTTTAGGTGCAGATATACTGAAACTTGATATGCAGAAAGTGCCTTTACCAGGAAATGCAATGTAACTAATACATCAAGAGATTGACTTCTCCTTAATAGATGTATGCTCATCTGCTATAACTATTGGATAAATTTTTTTCTTACAGTTTTAACTCAAGTAATAGTTTTGTCCTTGCTGTCTCGATATTCATTTTAAGCGATTCTGTTTGCAATATTATTCTTTTTCAGTTAACTTTGCTTTTATCAATTGGTAACGTTGTATTATATTGAATCGATACAAGCCCGTGCTCTGAAAGCGCGTTTGCGACAGCAGCAGTGCATCGAGCAGGTAAAACTTGCCTATCGATGCAGTGTCAAGTAAAACTACTTTTTCATTAGCTAAGGCTGTAGAGGTTTGTTCCTCTAATTTTTTTTATCAGACCCTTGTGCTAATTTTTTGCGCACATGGAGATGTCGATGTAGTCGCAGAATGAGTTAAGCAATTTTAACTGATTGTAATTCATAGCAAAAACTATAACTTATGTCTAAAATTTCAAATTGATTTTATATGATTTGATTTGAAGACATATTACGGCCATTATTCAATTGCTATTAGTTTTCATTATTAATAGACGCGGCTAATAGATCCGTTTGTAGTCTATTAAGTAAGGGCAAATCTATGTAGTACTTTGAAAATATGTTTGATTAATTTCTTGCTTTTAGCAATTGCTTTAATATCGATTGTCCTTTGCCTCGAGGTGATTATTTCATTTATTATTGTCTTATTAAAAAAAGTATATTATTTGGGCCATGGTTAGGAAAAGGAAATAGCGCTGTTATCGATCACCATGAGGAAGCTTTTATCTTATCAAACTATATATGACAAGCTAATGTATAGTTCAATAAGCGATTGAAGTGGATGACGAATGGATCAACAAACTGTCACGCATAATAAAACTGATTAGTAGATTTACACGTTGAATATATCTTAAAATATATATTTTAAACGATTAGATTGGTCCTTTAGGGCGGGTCTTAAAAAATTCATTGTATATTGGATCATACGTATTTTTAATCTGAAGATGTTTATTGTTATTTCACAGAATGAGATTAACAGTTATGAAAATTAGTTTTGAATTTAGTTCCAGTCTAATACAAGTAATAAAAATCATCATTCCATATCATATTATTGAAGTATAAATTGAACTGATCAATTTATCCTTGAAAGACAGTCAGAGTCAATTAGTCTTTATGCTCGAAGTATTTGTAGATCTTAATCGAGACGTCAGATGACTAACAGATAATTTGGGCTTCTAATAGTTTTCATCTTCACTGTATTTGCCGTATTTTTGTGTACAACTATATGTACTATATGAAATAGCATTCTTTTAAATGTCCTATAATAAAATAATACAATTGCATCCATATAAAATGTTCTAAAGTTGAAAGGGTGTAAGAGGGTATTAAGTATATCGATATAATAACGATATTCTTAAATTATAGTTGCGAAACAAATCAAGATTCTTATTTTATATAATTTAAGTGACATTTTCCTAACGGAAATTTTTTTAAGCATCAAACTAGAGCAATAAAAAAAAAAATAGGAAAAAATTTCATTTTCGTTAATATCGTTAATAAAATAAATTACTTATAGACGTTATCGACAAACTAATAGAACCAATTTAATCGTTTTATTTTTCGATTTCTAATTAAATCTATCTATCTGTAGGTTATTTACTTCTTTCATCGATTATTCTTATCTGGTTTATAGATATAGGTTAAACCAGATGTAATAAAAATGTTTTTCAACTTACTGAAAGATATTTGTTTATAAAACAAAATATAAATGTATATTTAACATTCAATTTTCAATTCAAAATAGGTTTAAAATTTATTATTTTCCCTTATAAAAAAGGAATCACCGGAAGAATCCCTTATAAAAAGGTGATGACCCGCAGAATTTTCCCTTATAAAAATATGATGCACAGAAGAAGTGAAGCTAAAATAAAACCTATGCGATTGGTTGTTTAATTTAGGTGCGAAATATGAATGAGTTTAAATTTTGCAAATTGTTTACTCAAAGAATAAGTGTTCTGATATTGTAAAATTTGTTTTTATACCCGAGTTAAGTATAAATATTTAACATATATGTATAAATTTATGATTCTTCATATTATTCATAAATAATCATAAATATTGTATAGTATCCATTTTTTAATTTCTAATCTCAAAAGTTAGTACTTTTCATCGTTAGAAAGGTAATACGTCAATTACCTAAAAGCACATTTAACATGTCTTGAAAATAATATAAGGTGCGCGCGCAGCGCGCATTGATGTAGCTAATTACAATAAAAAAACCATGCCAAGCAAAATCATTTTTTAATTTTATAGGTGACAAAATAAAATCTAAATTTTGTAATTAACATAGCGCATTTTATTCTTATTATAAAAAGGAACAATAAACTGCTAACAGCAGAACTTGTTTGTTTTAGAAAGTTTTTATGACAAATTGTATTATACACATATTACAGAATCATTCATAAAAAATAATAAGTGTACAAGTACTTAAAATGTAGAGCCGATTTTATTGCACTCTCCAGGAGTAGAGCATAATGAGATTTAGTATAAGAGAAAATTTTGTATAACAGTAATGCGTATAAAAATGAACTTAGTGAATATTTTTAATAATGTACAGTGTAGAATATCATAAAGTCCAAGACAAAATGATGATAATTATAAGTGCTTAAAAAGACACTCAACTTTATATAATAGCTGATACATCTTTTCAGCTTACATGCCTCGGAACAGGCCTCGAGTCTAGCCATCGATCGATCTTTTGACTGTTACTGTCCAGCCAGTTTATATTTGTTTCCACAGTCTCAAGTGCCTGAGCTCTATAGATGGCTCCAGCCCCTGCTTCTGGATTCTTTTCAAAGAAAGCTCGAATCTCATCGAGTTTGACCTTAGTTGCGAAGCTTCTGGTGATAGCCGGTATTAGCTGTCCTAGATAGCGATCGTTTAAAGTATAGCGATCCACAAGGAGCTGCCAATTCTCGCGTACCCAATCCCATACTAAATGGCTTCCATCGGGATTAAGAGAAATACTACTTAGACAATTAAGCGCATCTTGAGAGCGCACATACTTCTCGTCCATTGCCAGGTTGATGTATCTATAATAATAATGAAATGATATTTCAATGAAACAACAAAATAATTTTTCACTCTAATTTTGTCTTAATCACTAATATGAAAAAGGTATCGTAGGTCTTTATAAAATTATATATTAATGTTTATACGCGTTTTACTGCATTATAAATTGATAAAATGTAAAAGAATTGTAGCATACGTAGAGGGTTATAAAAGAATTCGGTTTTTTATTTGCAACTTACTTCTTCAGAATCGTTCCAGATCGAATACCAGCTAATCCCTGCATAAGTTTTACTTTCTCGGCAGCATTGTTTTCAGTGATAAATCGATTGAACATTATGTTCCATTTAGTTTCACCACCAACGTGATTCATACCTGATAAAAAAGTTAAACAGTAAATTTATTCTCTTAAGCTTTATTAGCTTTGTAATTTTTTCTAATAGATGGATAGATAAAAAAATTAAATGTGGTTCTATTTTTAAATCAGTAGTAGCAAAATTTTGATATCTTAAAATTATTTTAAAAACATTTTATTTGGGGTAAATCGTTTTATAGAATTTCGTGAATTTTTACGTTAAAATAAAATTGATTGCTTTAAAAAATTTCGAGATTTCTATTAATAAATTCGAATTTTTTTCCAAGTATAACTAAGCTATTGGCATACTTAGACAAATTGACACACTTTGGCGACATTATATACCCATCTGAGACAAATTGATGTCGTAATTCGTATACCATAATAATAGATTTGTGAACGGATATCTGGGTGTGGGCGTATATCTTTTTCAGCATTTATCCAAGCTTTGAATATAGTACCGACCTCTTCTAAACATTCTATGTGACCAACAAAACAGGCCAGTTCCAGTATGGTAGTTCTAAGATTTCTGAAATTGAAAAAATTTATCCTAAGTATTCGAAATAAATCCAATTCAATGTATTAAGTAAATAAATTATTGTACTGTTATTTTAAAAAATCTAAATAAATTAAAAAACAAAAGATCTTTAAGGAATGAAATTTTAGTAAATTATAGGTAGATCATGTTTCATCAATTGCATTTTGTACGTATATAAAAACTTTTTAACATTATGTCAGTATATTCTATTATTATAATCCATATTTTCGCTTGTTTATAGAGAAAACTAGCTAACAATGCACAAAATTGCTGCCAATTCAGTGGATGTTACCTTGACCTCAATGTAAAATGAGACATTTGACCCTCCACATCTCCGAAACTGTCTATTTTTGGATCTTGTACCCATTACAGCTTTGGATTAGCATGTTATAAGCTATAGTAACTCACTTTTTAAGCCAATTTGACCCGAAGCCAGTTTTTATCAGATAATGTTGGGGGCCTTTATTCAAAAGCATAAAAAGCACTGCGAACTGTTTTGAGGGCCAAAAAGTTATACGTTTCTTTGTAAAAAAACCGACTGAATTTTATAAACAAAACGTGTAAATTGTTTACAGTGGCTGTATCGTTCAACAAAGGTTAGGTTCTGAACTTGGGACAATTCGGATTTGTTTTATTGACTAAGTCAACATTAATTTCTAATATATATTTTAGTCAATGCATATTCTAATACTTACAACAATTCTGGAGCTTCTGACTCATCGATATTCCACGTAACATCGTGGTAGGTACCATCCACAAGCTCTCGAATATATGTCTTAAATATTATACACATATATTTTTATGCAATATTTGATATAATTATATCGGAAACCTGTACGTGTTGGACGAGCTAACACGTCTTTATTCACGGAGGATCAATGATAACTTACTCGATACTTAGATGAAATGGTTGTTGAAGAGAGTAGTGTATCTATAGCCTTGAGCTTGCTTGTAGCAACATACCATGGAGAAAAGTGTTTTTCACTTGCCAAATAGAGGGTCATATTCATTGCTACAGTATAATCAAGTTCTCCCGCATAGGCTAAACTAAAAGCATCTTCTAAAAGATGGGTTCTATCTTGGGCAGGGAAACGCTAAAATATAAAAGAATAACATTGATTTATTATGGATTCAAATAAGTTTTTGACACTTTATATATGCAAAATACCTTATGGCTCGTACAAAGAACATTTAGCAGCGTTTCCCATTCAGGATCATCATAGTTGACACGATAATATCCAACCTGATTAGCATTAAATTTAATCCAATCAACAGGTTCGTCCATCCTTATTACCACTGAAAAATTAATCTTAATTATAATTCGTTAGTAGTGAAAAAAAAAAATTTTTTAAATTAAGTTTTTCTTGATAAAAATTAAAGCTTGTAGAATCACTTACAGTTAGTTGCGTCTTTGTCGAACCAAACTAATGTTGGAGTACTGTTTTCACTTGTGATGTACGTAATTGGAATGGTCCATTTATAACCAAATTTAGATTCTGATGGGTCAAAGCTGCTTTTCGAATTAGCTAAGAACCGTTTTTGCGTTAAAGTGTAAGTGAATTTATGTTTGGTAACACTGACGACTGGAAAGCCCATTTGCCTTGTCCATGTGTCCATAATGTTTTTAATGTTAATTTGTTTGCCCAGTGTTTGTTGAAGCATATTAGTAAGGTCGGTAGTATCTGCATTTTCGTAAGAGAATTTTTTTAAATATTTGGTTACGCCTGCGTAAAAGATGTCTGTACCGACAAAATTTTCTAGCATTCGTAAGATTGATGCACCCTTAAATAATATAAATTAAACCATTATTATAGCTAATAACGACTCAAAAAAGCTAGAAAGTATTTTTAATGTATTTATAGCGAATGCATGCCTTTTGATATGAAATCACGTCAAATATAGCAGTGATTTCATCTGGATTTCCCACAGTCTGAACAATTGGGTGAGAACTTAGTTTAGCATCTGTTGCAAAAGCAGGATACAATTCCTTAATTAAGAAATGGTCCATCTAAAAATATAAATAATTTCATACAATAAAAGTATGAGTGAAAATGCGAAAAAATTCAACGTAGCATTTCGTGGTTTTTAAGAGTAAACCAAAATTGTGAGAAAAAACATAAAAATTACTCAAGTTAACTTAAATTAAATTTCACAATAAGGAAAATGAATGCGCTTAACTTTATTAACCCATTAACGACCAAGACCCCGAATTTTCAACAACTTTTTCAAGGCTTTTTATCAACTAAAAAAAAGGTTTGAAAAAATTTGAGAATGATCATATCCGACG
>UELV01182104.1:3276-91508 GCA_900490015.1 Megastigmus stigmatizans
TAACAATAGAGCACTCGATTCTTAACGATTTCCTTAAGAAATACATGGACAGCTCAAGTCCGTGCGACTGCGATATTTCAAAGGCTTTTCTTGCATATTAAATTTAAATCTATATGGGTTTCAAATTTTTATATAACAAAACATAATTCGAAATTATGAATATTCACAATAATATTATTTTAAACCTTCTCTAAAGCTTATTTAAAATATAAACATGCATTTTGTCCAGTTATTAGTACATGTCCAGCCATTGGTACTTTTACCTTACTACGTAAAGGCGCTTCGCGATTGTTTTCATGAAGGTCACGTGACGTCACGTGACGTCGACTCGACCAGGTATACCTCGAGCATCAACAACACTACTCGGAAAAACTTTTTTGATAAATTTAACTTGATTTGCTCAAGTAAATTAGTTTCGGAGATTGTGTAGTAAGCGCCACCTTAAACTGCGGTAACAGTTACCGTAGTCGATAGTGACGGTTACTGTACAATACTCGAGCTATCGTGACTTGCTTTGTATAGACGATTTTATCACGGAGTCCGATAGAAGTATGGAAAATTGTTTGAACAACAACAATGAGTTCATTTATAGAAGACATTCTTTGTAAGTGGAAGTTAGAAAAATTCATCGAACGATTCGAAAGTAAGTATTATAAAACCAATGTTATGTTTATAACCTCCCTAACCTAACCAAAGTAAGAATTAAAAATCAAGTAAATAGGATAAACATTTTTACATATTATATAATATATATATTCTATATTCTATAATAATATAGAAAAGTTAACATTTAAGCAAAATTACAGATCTCTAGATTTAATGGTTTCGAAGGTATTCAAGCTTAAAACTTTATTCATTATTTTGACAGCCTTCGAAAGCCTTATTTCATTAAAATTGCATTAGGTCATAACTTTAAAACTATTTGAACAACTTTATATATGTAAAATCACTAACAAGCTTTCAAAGTTGTTTTTTTTTAGTATTGAAATTTGTAAATGATTTTATAAAAAAATAATTTATAATAAATTTTATAAATCGTGCTGCCTTTTCCATATACGCTTTGTAAATAATTATAACCCGTGATGACAAAATCAATTTAAGACCATAAGAGAGATAAAAATTAAATTAATTAAATTAATTAATTAATAAAACTTCAATTCACCCGCGTATGCGCAGGTTATTCCATGCAATATGACTTCAATCTGACACTTATAACTTAACCAGAGTTTGCGGTAGATTTTACCGCACAGGCCAGTACGCTCTACCTGTCTACTGAACAACTTGAAGTTACTTGAGAACGAAGGTTATTTTGACTGCACTATCACTTACCGGACTTTTAGGCCCTACACACAAAAAAAGGAACAGAACACAACTTACACAACACACAAGTTTAGCATTGGTTACTATATCTATATATATGATGAAAAGGAACAAATTTAAGGAACAAAAAAACACAACGATACACATTGAAACACACGTCTGTTGTTCCTTCTTGTTCCTTATATCTATTCTCTGTTCCTTTTTTCGTGTGGAGGCCTTTAAGGTTATAGTTACTTTAGTTTGGAGTACGAGTAACCAAAACCGTTTAGACAAAAAATTACTTTGAATTGAATCAATTTCAAACGCTCTGCAGTGGAAATGTATATATAAATATGAAACATTTTAACTAGTAAAGTAAATACCAAAATAAGATTCATAAAAGAATAAACTATGATACTACTAAATTAATTTAAAAAGTTGCAGATTACAATTTCTACAATGCAGTCGATTCAGATAAAGCAGGAATCAAATGACGCAGGTTAGAAATATAATTAGAAATACTATACAAGTGAAAAAACAGTTTACGTAGTACAATAAATTAATAAATTATGCAATTGAATGAAATTAAATGTTATAATTGTACATATTTTACAGGGAATAATATTTATATTTATGAAGGATCCCAAATCAAATTAGAAATTGATAATACTGAAAGCTGTGGTTCGTACTTGCATGGTAAAAGTTCTTAACACTAGATCGCCTAAGGAAGTCATTTTGACTGCTTTTCAATTTCAATTAAAAAACAATTATGTATATAATGACACAGCTTCTTATAATTTTGTGACTTATTATACAACATATTAATGCATTTATTAATCATTGTAGTTGCCTCCCCTCTCCTTCATTTTAAACAAATTTCTTTACACATTAGTTATTCTTTCACAATGCAGTCATTTTGACTACTTTAGTTTCAGTCTTTCTAGTGTTAAGTATAGTTACCTAAGTATTTATTTTCTGTATTATGTTTTAATTGTAGCCGAATTGAAACCTGAACCATTGGATGAACTGAACAGTTTCATTGAAAATGGATGTGATAATGTAAATAGTAGTATTATTTTTATAAAACATGGTATGTAATAATGACATTTAAGAAATATTTATATTTTACAATCATAAATTGTAATTGATTAATCTTTTTCTTTTTATAGAGGATATCAAAGAGGAAGTTAGAACATCCAATTACCTTAACGTAACAGCAGCTGAAAATCTTACAAAACTATACAACGTGAAAGTAGTTTTAGACAGAATTAATGTCAATGATTACTTAACCAAGAAGAATACTGAACTTACTGAGAATGTTAAAGAGCAAAATAATATTAAAAATATCGAGTCTGATTCAACAAGTATACCAAAACTGTCACTTACCAAGAAGAAAACTAGTGATGATGACAAACCAGTTACCAAAATAAGACGAGAAATTAAGACGATATTTAATGAAAATGTTGGTAAGTTTTTGATAAAAACTATTGTATTTTATAAGATTTCTGAAATAAATAGATGACAAAATTGTCAGAAATTTTTATTTATAATTGGTCAATGTTCTTCTGGTCTGAGATAGAGAGCACCATTTTCAAATTTTTTAAAACTATACAATTTTTATATATTGCAACTTTTTTAGATCCTGTAACAGCAACTGCAGAATTTAAAAAATTATTTAATGTGAATGTCGTTCTAGAAAGATTTAATGTCAATGGTTACTTATCAAAAAAGAATACTGAAATCGTTAGTTATGTTGAAGAGCAAAATAATATTCAAATAGTTAATTCTGATTCAACAAATACATTGAAACTGCCACTTATCAAGAAGAGAAGTAAGGCCAATTTCAAATCTACTAATAAAACCGAAAAATTCAATAAAAATGTTGGTAAGTTTTTTATGAAAAAATGACTGCATCTTAGAATATTTTTACAATAGATATAACATCACATAAAAGTCAAAAAATTTTATATAGAAAATATATCTTTTGAAATTTTTACTCATACGATCATAAATTTATTGGTAAATTCTGGAATGAATAATAATTTTTATCTGTCCAATTTTTTCAAATTTGAAAATTTATATTGCGCAGGATTTCTCAATAATGCTTTTTCTTTTACAAAAAATGTCAGAAATTTTTTTTGCAAATTCCAGTGCAATTTAAATTATTAAATTTGATTAAAATAGGCCAGGTAAAACTTATTATTCATTCCACATAATGGGTGATAATATATCGTTCAGAGTAATTGATCATTAACTATATAAAAATATATCTTTTATACAATTTTTAACATTTTAATAATAATGTATTTCACAATTTTCAATTGATTATTTTTACAAAGCTGTCACTGTAATTGATATATATGATAATATTTCTTTCATTTTTCCTACAGATTTTAATTCACAGATAATAATGAATTGTCAAAAATGCAATGAAACGCATGAATTAATTGAGAAAGAAACAAACCAATGTGAGAAATGCAAAAAAGACATGCAATATATATGCAAAGTATGTAAAACTCGGTTTAAAAAAACAACTTCTATGGTAGAGCACTTACAGTCTCAATGCTACTATTATTGCAATGTTTGTGGTTACAAGAACGCACGTAAGTGTCGTCTTCGGAATCACATTCTGGCAGTGCATCTTAAAGAAAGTCTGCCGCTTCTTAAGTGCCACAAATGCAACGTGGACTACAGAGGAAAGGACAGCTTGAGGAAACACCAGAGGTACTGTGGACTACCTTGGCATTTGTTTTGTACATTCTGTCCTTACAAGGCAAACAAAAAATCATTCTTGGTAGACCATGTGCGTAAAAACCATATTGATAGGTTGAAATCTGACAAAGAATTTGACAACCTTATTAACATCATAGTTGAAAAAGGAAAAGCGTTTAAAGGTACGAAAATGCTACTACTACTATATATACTGAACTTTCTAAATATAGATTAGTAAACGATAAATTTGACAGTTAAATTATGATTTTTTACAGAAGATTCAAAGATAGCTCTTGCAAGAGGTATGCGATTCGGTAGAGAAATTAGTAAGTTTATTTTTATATAATATACTTAGTTTTTTTTTAAACTTTGAAGACTTATTTGTTACTAAGTAGTATAGCATTAAATTCTTATGGGGTTTGCAGGTACAATTGATCGAATTAATCGTTATTGCGTAAAATGTGAAAAAACTTATGATCCAAATGAATGTAGGAAAAAGAATTGTCCGCAATGTGGAACACCCTTTTTTTTTGAGTGTCAAAAGTGTAAAAAAAAAGATAATGTCTATAAATCCATGTCCAGACATATCAATCGCTTCTGTTGTCCTAAATATATTTTCAAATGTGATTCATGTAACTATGTAACAAATTTCAAAAACAATCTTGTGCGTCATATGGAAGACATACATTTGGTCATTGATCCAAAAGATTTAAAACTTTGCCCAAAATGTGATAAAGGCTTTAAGAGCTTGAGGCATTGGAGAGAACACGAAAGAAAGTGCGAGTCAGAACAACTTCAGAGTTGCAAAATTGGCTCATTCCAGACCAAAAATGATAGTAGTCAATGCAAACTGGTCGATAAAATGTTGACTGAAACAAAATCGGCGATTGAAGGTAAACTAATCAAAAATTACTTTTATAGACTTACGCCTTGAAAACATTCATCTTTTTTGCAAAATTATTAAGTAACATCAAAATTAAATTAAAATTTGATTATACTTAAAAGCTTTTGAACCATCGGGCGGCATTGCACTAAATTACTACTACTGACTAATATAAAACTGTGCACCTAAAACAATTTCTAACTATATGTCTAATATATTTCGTTAAATGCAAGAACCGACAAGGTAGGAATTTTTCCGGCCATAGCACATCCCCCCTTTTGCAACCCGAATTAGATAAATCTCGCTAGACATCAATCTTATTTTTCTGACTGAATATAACACTATTTTAATTATATCATAATCATTTTTACGTAACATTAGTCGTATTTTTATTACGCAGATGCTAGGAAACTGGGGATGTATTATTGTTCAAGATGCGATCGAATGGAAAATCTATACCGTTGCCTTTCAAAATGTAAATCGTGCAAGCATGTGCTTTTATTCAGATGTGTCAAATGCAACGCAGATTACCCTGACCGCAAGAGCCTTTATGAGCACTTAAGCAGCACTCACATTTCCTGTAAACCTAAACCGTGCCTGATATGCGGTAAATGTCTGTCGTCGCACTCTAAATTAATATGGCATCTTCGAATTTGTGGAAAGGTGCCATACATTCAGTGCGATTATTGTCCCTACAAAGCCAAATATAAATCCTATTTAAAGAAGCACATACTTGCCCTGCATTTGAAACTCGATCCTGTAAAATGCGAGTGTGGAAAACTGTTCAAGAGGCTCGACAGATTATTAAAACATCAAACTTATTGCAATAAGGAGCCGCAGTTCCAATGCCCGCATTGTCAAGTTAGAACGACCGTAAAATACAATCTTATGAAGCACATGTTACTGGAGCATGCTGACTTAATAACACAAAAATGACGAACATTTTTGTTGGAACAACGAGTATTAAAAACAGTATAATAATCTGCGAGTACTGAATTGTCCTATTTAAATATATTGCTATTTTTTAAAAGAGTTATGTTTTTAAGAGAATGATAAAGGTCAGTAGTGACTCTTCCTCTGACAAAAGGCAAAGTATTCCAACACAATATTTCTATAATAAAAATTTTTACTAAAAATCGACAAAAATGCATTTAGAGTACGTTTATATACTTGATAAAAAAAAAGGAGGTAATTTTTCAAATCTAATATTCATATTCACCCCCTGTTACTATTCCAAGTTTCATTTGCTCGACAAACCCAACCACAAGATAAACCCAAAGCTCAATAAATTATAATCATTTACCAATCTCAATGCCAACGTTTAGATCCTTCCAATGGTAAACCTTGTCCTTGCCGGGAATCGGTATCTTGTGCCTCCTGACCAATTTTCCCTGCTTGAATCCTGCGTTAAGCACCGGCGGCTCTATTACCGCCATCGTGTCATCCTCGAGATAGTAAAGCAGATTGACCCGCCGTACCCGAAAGTATTCGTCGGGTGAGCCGAAAATGCCTTGCTTGAAATAGGCCTCGATTTTTAGGCATTTCTGATTGAACAGCACGTAATGGGGCACATAAATCCTTGGCTCGTATTTCGGTCGCCTTGGACGGCCATAAGTCAGCGACGGATCGTATCTTGGTATATTTTATTTTTGTTTTTAATTATACATCTCGAAAAGATTAAAAAACAATAGTGATATGGTATCGATATATCAGTGCAGGTCATTATTTGCCTATTTGCGAAAAAAAAGTTCTTTCATTGTAAGTGAATGGTAAGTTCACTTTAAGAGTACAGTACGTTTTACATAATTCAACATTAAAAAGTATATCTGACTTTACATTGTAAATTATTACACTAATGCTGATCAAATTTAGATAAATTCGAGTACGTAGTTATAACTAAAAAGCGTTGAACATTTTATTGGTGGTTTCTAGTCGGTACTTCGTATAATTGGTCTGTCTTGTACAATCGTTACCGCGAAATCTTGCAATCAAAGAAGCGCAAAAAGTTTCCGTGGACTATTATGTTTATGAATCATGTGCGAAATGATATTTCTGTTACTTATTTTAATCGTTAATATTTTAAAATTCGATGCTTCTTATTTACAATTTGGAATGGAAAGAACTAACGCCTGAAAAGATTAAACTATAGTAGCGAGACCGTTTCACAGACGTCAAGCTGGCGATCCAAGCTGAGAACCAAACTCGAGAATCAAATCGTTCCGCTGCAGAGTCACGACGATCTGGTCGTAGCGAAAAAACTGCTGGCTTGAAGAAGTCATAGAATGTATGATTCCAAAAAGTACCTGGCCAGACTGATCGTTGCTGAGAATCTCGTTTGCATTTACGAGTTGCATCAAATGTAGCAGCGATTTGCGAGGATAATCTGATTTTCCTTTACGAGAGAGCGTCGCCCGTAAGTCAACAATTTTCGGATCAGGAGTCGCCAAGATAAAATAATATGTTCGAGGTCGATGATTTTCTGCACCAGTTCGGTAACGCGAACGGACCGTATATATGTCTATCTATTATGGCTATTCGCTTTCTGAGCTGCTCGTGATAGTATTCAGAAAAGTTAGGAAATGATTTCGCACGTTCTTGTAAGAATTTTCAGAATAAAGCCGATTTTTCAAATTTATCTCTTAAATTGCAATTGCCAAAATAAAAGGTGCTAATGAATAATGATTCTAGTCTACGCAAAGTTAAGTTTAAATAAAAAAAAATGAGCGATATTTTACCTTAATAAGATGTGCACCGGCGTGTATATAATGAACCTCCTCTCCTTTCTTTTTCTAATATTAATATATACAAAATAAATAAAAATAGATAAGGGTTGTAACAGTCTCTGATTACAGTTTTGATTTTTGACACTTTATACGAGATATATATCATGGGGCACAATATCAATTGTTATAACAAAGTTTGTGTTTCTTTTTTAGAGTACTGCACGCTTAAATTTTCACTTCCATATATTATAAAACTATTCATTTACTTACAGATGAAGAATATGGTAAATCTAATTTATCAAATAGAAATTTCTAAGAAAAAAATGTAAATATGTTCTTAAAAGAATATGTATATATACCTATCACAGTTCATTTTAACGGTAGACTACACTGAATTTTAACATAAAATAAATGTAGATGCTATTCTTAAGTATATTTCATCTGTTATATCGAACTTACATAGTTAAGAAATTCCTACGAAACAAAGTAAATACGCTATTTACACTTATGTATTATATATTATTCTTTATACTTAAATACTTTCCACGATATTACAGTAATAAATATCACAGAATAATTCCAACTAGATTAAATATCAGAAGTTGAATATAATCAAATAAAGTGGTACACAATATTCGAAAAATTTAAAATTGGCACGATTTATTCAATGTAGGTAGTTTTACAAAATTATGCGATACAATTTCTTTCAAATAAAATATATATTTTTTGTGTCAAATATCATAATAACTGATGTACTTCATATATGTGATAAAATACTGATGTGTTAAAAAATATACAGTTATATATTTCGGTACCTAATACTGCACTTGCTGGCGTTAATTTAGTTCGTTACTGACATTTTCAACGAGTTCTAAAGAGAGAATTACACTTTTTTGCTTAAAATGCGATTACTCGCGCATTAGTAAAACTGGGCACATTTATACTATATGAGTATTTATTTGTAATTCCATTTCAAAAACTATTTTCTTCACAGTTCATATTCTAGGCTTTATCATTTTGCTTTATAAGATAGAGAAGATCAGTGTAGTCTACCCGAAATAAATATTTATTATCATTTTTTACTTACTCGACAAATTTAGCATCGCACAATAAATCTTCGACCGCATAGCTATCGCGTATCACTCGAAATCCATTCAAGAATTTTAATTTCTGCGACACTCTGTAATCCTTCAACTGCCGAACGTCAACCATGTATTATTTACATATTCTTCATTATTATAGTAATATAAGTACAAGTCGAAGTTAAATCTAAAATACCACATTAATCCTCGAATTTTTTCAAACGTTTATTGCATCAAAGTTATTTCTTTGCTATTATTATTAACATAAGTGCAAAATACAATTTTTAATCGGAGCTAAAATTATGCCGACAAAATAGCGAAAAACGTGTTGGTGAGCCTTTTGAGTCAGCTTTCATTAAATTTTTAATAATTTTTAAAAAACATCTATTTGTAACAGTAACAGATTAGTGATAATGCATTCAACACAGTTATTGTGAAAAATTACTGAATTTCAGCATTTATTATCTATGTTACAATTACATACTTAATTTATTTATATGCTGCAAAGCGTTAATTAGAGATGCTAATTTAGCACTAATCTAACGAATATCTTGCCATTTCGGCAGTTTTTTGTGCATTTAGCGAATTATATTCTTTCAAGTACTCGATGGTACTAATTTCGATTGAGTAAAATCTTGTCTAAGCCAAATTCATTAAATATTTTAAAAATTAACCTGTTCATTCTTAACTTCCGTCGCTTACCCTGCAATTTCATGCATCAACCATTTAACAATTATTAAACGTAATAAAAAAAATTGTTCTTATTACAATTTACGTCTGACGCAAATCTCATCTGAATCACTTAAAATCTACATGGCTATACTACTAGAGGTTATGTCAATAACCGGCAATATTAGCACGTGTATATAAAGAAAAAGTCTACTTCTGGCTATGCAAATCGCAAAGAACGTAAAAGACACGTTGTGTGGTACTCTAGCTTTAACTGTTATTACATACCGAAGGATCGGACTCCGAAAAAGTGTAGCCCGGCAGCAGTGGCAGACTCTCCATAACGGCCCCCACACACACATACAAAAGAGTGAAACGAAAAAAGTGAAAGAGAAGCAATAACGTGAACAAATCAAATCACAGCAACCAAATATTCGAATGAAAGCACTTTATTGAAAAAATAATATTTCATCGCTGAATGTATTCAATTAAGCGACGCTTCAATTCACGTCGGCTCATCATTATCATCTCTATAACAACCGTCCTTAATATTGATTCCCGAAATAATTTTCGAGAAAAGGAGGCGCGCGCTTTATGTATCGCCGGAGTCACGTTGTTATGACAGCTGATTCCTCCTAACGACGCACAACGCAACACAACAGCAACAACAATTATAATAATAAGAGCCGGATAGATGCATCGGTTATTGACACTCATTACTTTCATGTTATTATATAGAAAATAAATGGTATTTATCAACAGTAGACATCATTATTTACATACAAATTAGTCGATTAAGATAACATTAATTACAAAATAAATTAAAAATAATCTTATCGATGATAACGTAATTTAAAAGAAAAAGAATGCTAAGTTCTTCTAACAATCTATCTACCTACAGTTTTTTTTTTGTTTTCAATGAAATTATTGTAGTTTATTATGATTACTAGCTCTTTTAAAACGTACACATTGTCACTTTTGATTTTTTAATTTTCATTATTTTTTTTTGTCCTGCACTTATTACTATTGCAGTAATCTTTGAAAATCATTTATTTTTATTCAACTCATCTTTTGGCGAGAATGTGTGTCGATTAATTTTTAATGAATGTTACATTCTACCCATTCAATAAAAATCTATCCTATAACAAGTTAGGACAAACTATTGATAAAATGTACTCAATCTACTAATGTCTTTTTATACTGTTTCTATGAAGCACTTTTTTTTCTTAATCTTAGTCTACTCATTTATCTTATTTTACTCTTCTATGTCAATCACAACAATATCATCTCGTAAGCAGAGAGTGTATTTATATAAGTATAAATTTGCATGCAGTAAAAAATTAAAGGTAATTAATGGTTTCGCTTATTTTATTCAAAGTAGGCAGGCTTTCTTATATTAATTAAATATTTAGTATTGAAAATATTGTTTTGCGTGTCATATAAAAAGTGTAAAGTTAAACCAGTAATATATTCGCATATCCCTTAACTAAATCAGAGAGTAATAGTTAAAAGTAAAATTGACAATTCCTGTAAAATTGAGAGGTGTGTAATTTTATAAAAAAATATTTCTTACATTATCGAAAAAATCTCTATGTTTCATTATATGTAATTGTACTCTAATTTCATTATGTAAAGTGCTTCTTTTTTCCGTCAGAGACTGATTGACCGTTGCAAGAAAAATAAAATAAAAATCCATTAAAGTCGCTAATTGTACAATAAATTATAAAAATAAATAAAAAAATATACTTAAGTCATATACAGCACTGCTGCTAAAAAAAGTTTGCTCACTAATCGAACCGTAGCCCCGTCAATAATCGGATGCACCTAACCCGCTTCTCGTTCGAACGCATACAGAAGCTGTATGTCGATGTCGTTTTTTCTGAATATTTTTTTCTTGTCAATTTTCTTCATATTTTATCGTAATCATCTTGCTGTTTTTCTTCAATAATTAATTATTCTTATCCTGCGGATATTGACAACAGTAGTGTGTACATCTGTACTTTATCTGTATATGTATATAATATGTGTAGCATCAAAAAGTTTTACTAACAAGTGTATATAGGCGTCAATTTTGACGTTAAAAAGATCAGCATTAATCGATGAAAAAATCGTAACAATTACTTTTTCGATTACACAACTAAACGCAGAGTTTGCACTCCTTTTTATACAAATATTATCTCCCTCCAAATCTTAAAAACAAAAGTAAGAATCATCTTAAAATATCTTATCGAACTTATCAATATACAAACAAACCCTCTCCATTTCACGATCTCTACTCTTTCCAAAGTCAAAATCGACGCCCATTAAATTTAAAACGGTGTCTGTATTCGTGTAACGTGTACATGTACATGTGTGTATGTGTGTGGTTCGCTGTGCTCAGACGTCGGCCAGTTGTAGGAAGACGAACATGCAGCCAGCGGAGAGCAAGCCGGCTATGGGCACAGTGATCATCCAGGCGAAGGCGATGTTGCGAAAGAGGCTCCAGCTCACGCCTTCGCCTCCGCGGGATGCCCAGCCGACGCAGACGACCGAGCCCACCTTGCAATGGGTCGTTGAGACCGGCAGGCCTGCCTTGCTTGCCAGCAGTACTGTTACTGCTGCACCAACCTGGAAAATAATTAAACCATATTTTTCATTTAGCAACTTTTTATTTGTATTTTTAACATGATAGTATCTAGAATTACTTTTCATCTTATGTAAGATAGCACAAACAATTCATAAAGCGAAATTCCTTGTTTAAACTCCATACATATCAACAGACCAGTGAGGGACTTATGTCACTATTAAAATTGAAGAATGTTCACCTCTATCGTAAATCCTGTGGTGGGTGTGATCTTGGCCAGATCCTGGCCGAGGGTTTCGATGACCCTCCTACCCCAGATCCAGAGGCCGGTAGATATGCCGAGGCCACCGTAGAGCAGAATCAGCAGAGGCGTCTCGGCCTCCTGTCTGGCCGAGCCCTCGGCATAGACCGCCCAAAGGGCGATTAGAGGGCCAATTGCGTTGCTCACGTCGTTACCACCGTGGGCGAAGCTGCCGAAAGCGGCGGTCAACACCTGCAGGAAGGCGAAGAGCTTCGAGACGTCCGGGTGTTCCGAGTCCATCACCGCGTCCTCGTCCAGGCCGCGTCCTGCTGCCTCGGTGTCTGCGCCTGCGGCCGACAGAAGCAGAGGACTCGCGCTGTTGTTACCACGAAGCTGACCTTTCGCTGGCTCTTCAAGATTCCTGCGCGAATAAAAAATTGCTTTTCAATTACTTTTTAAAACAGGTTTGCTTAAAGATTCCTTAATCTCATTATTTGAAGCTAGAAAATTGCCAGGAGCATATTCAGTAGAAATTTTGATTAATTTTGAATAGTAAATAAAAATTAAAGTTGAAACAATTGTCGTCAGAAAAGTAAAGTGTGTGTATTTCGCAAACACAATGAATAAGTTATAGATCAGTAATTTGGTTAAAAGGAGTCGCGTTCTTATATCACACACCAGCCCTGAACTTCTAAACTATACATAATTCAGCTCTGCACTTATAGATATAAATGTGTACCGTTCTATTTGTGTAACTTAATGTACGTTAATTAGAACAGGTCGATTCGCTAGTAATCATCTACCCAACTAAAAAAGAAAAGTACAATCGAATGCTACAAGGAACTTCGAATGCATTTTACGTGCACTAATAAATAGCCATCGGTGAATCGATATACCTGGACGTCTTGTTGAGGGAAGTGGCCTGATCGGTACGTTGCGAGATCACCGAGAGCGCAGTCGTTTCCTTATTGTCGGCAATGTCGATGTCCGGTACGCGGCCGTTGTTGGCGCTACTGTGGGACAGCAGGATCCTCTTCCTCTGCCAGGGCACGACGAACAAGTAAACGACAAGTGCCGACACTATACCGACGCCAATCGCGGCTGTCACACTACCCCACCATGGCACTTTGTCCAGCATCAAAACTGTATATTCGAGATGTGGTGTAAAAAAAGAAAGCCTTCGTTAATCAGTTGTCGGATTTCATTCTGACTTATGGATGCAGGGATGTGCCTGTGATCTTTTCCATTTAGACAAATTTACAATACTCGAAAACATTTTTTTTTGTCTCTAGACTCGAGCGACAGAAAAGATTTACTCGCATCGTTTAACAGACACGTCCCTCATTTCTTAGTACTTTATTTGTATACAAATGTTTTTACGTACCGACATGCACTTAGTTTATTAGCTCCAATAAATATCGACGAACATTCTTTTTTTTCAGTTACTGTATATGGTCGATCACGTGAGCATACAGACAGATCGATACATATTTTAATTACATAGTTTAGATATTTAGATTGTACAAAATGAACAGATTAGATGTAATTTTGGCATGTGTAAACATCTACACATTCTTTCTCTCTATAAATATAAGTAAGCAAAACTGGATAGAATCCATGTATAATAAAGGAACAAGTATAAAAAGCTTCGTATTACAAAAAAAAAACTTTCAAACTCATCATAAGAACTAAAGCAGCGCAAAAATTGCCTCATCTAAGGTATTTCGCATTGGAGTGAAAATATTCTATATATATATATATAAAAATTCTGCCATCTAATTACAGGGTATGTATAAATAACCAACCATGAGAAAAAAATGTTCACTGATCATTATTGGAACTCTTCTACTCACATATATATATATATTACGAAAAAACGTACCATGCAAAACTAATTCTTGTCAAAGTCTGTACCTATATATGTATACATGAGGTGACGAAAAAAAAAGAAAACAAAAAAAAAACGTTATAAAACTATAAGTATTGGGGTTGGGTTCGGTATACTCACGCTTCGGTCCATCGTGCGCTATGGACAATACATTGGTAGCGATGGTGAGGCTGTAAGCTAAAGGCAGCATTTTAAGGCCCTGCTCGAGAGGTTTCGTAGACCGCAGTATGGACTTTCGGATCAGCCAGAATATACTCGATGATACAAGGCCGCTTAGTATGGGACTGGCGAACCATGATGCTGCTATGTTCAGTAGTGCCATCCACTTTACCTATACACACACACACACACACACACGCAGGTATATATAAACAAAAGGCACACACTGGATATATATACACTGAGAAAAAAATTTAATTGAATCAATGAAAATTTAATTGGTTTAATTAAATATTTAATCATAATATAGCAATCACATATTTACTTAATGCAATTAGTTCATATTTAATAGATTCTATTGAATATATTTTTAAACTAGACGTAGAATTTCATCAAATCCATAAAATATTTCATGAAAATAATTATATTAAATTTTTATATACGTATAAAATTTTTATATACGTATTCAATTTTTAATTAAATTCATGTAATTGAATCAATTAAATTTTTTTTTCAGTGTATATATATATAATTCAAGAGGAAACATATCGCAATATATACGTACTCCCTTTGTGCCTCGACAGACGAGCGAGAATCCAACGGTCGCGCCGACGATCGAATGAGTGCCGGAGATCGGTAGCTTGAGGGCAGTGGCCAACAGGAGCCAAATAGCCGAGCCCGCAAGGCTCGACAGTGCACCGAACATCAGCTCCTTCTCGTGGCCCTCGTACAGCGACACGTCCAATATTCCTTTGCGCATCGTATCGGAAACCTGGACCCGAAACATAAACATTATATTGTATAGCTGCAGATGACGACCGTATAGCGTAAGTGTGTGACATGCATTACCTTGTATCCTATCAAAACCGCCCCGGCGATCTCGAAGATCGTGGCGAGGATGCAAGCCTGGAATATGGTGAGTACCCCGGCACCGACGCTCGTGCCGAAGCTGTTAGCCACGTCGTTGGCCCCGATACCGAAGGCCAGCACGAACGCGACCAAAAAGCCAACGACCACCAGCCAGATCAGATTCGTGTCGTACGGCACACCCATGGCTATAATCTACTATCTATCCTATCCTATATGCTCTCTCTCTCTCTCTCTCTCTCTCTCTATTTCTTTTTCTCACTCAAAGCACTCTCAAAGCACTCCTCGCGCGTATCAAAATCCTGCACTTGCTGCTCTTGGATGGACTTCTGACCGTGTCTCGATGCCCATATATTCGTATTGTAGCTATATACTGTATAATGTGTGTGTATATATGTATATATATTGGGAGAGAGAGAGAGAGAAACTCGTTGAAAGCTCGACGATGAAAGGCTCGTCGTCGTGGAAGATAGTACAAGTTTTTTAAGTATAACTCGAGACAATGAAGCTTGGATTATCCCTTGGTTGAGGGACGCATTAAAAGGATCCTTGGGGGTTCTTAATTACACCCTATTAATGCACATAAATACCTTGACGTATATGCGCAACTGAACGTAATATATATATACATACATGTACTTCTCGTGTTCTTCATATATAATAATATAGAATTCTATACATAATATCTCTCTTTTTGTTAATAATCCGGGAGTTAATAATTTGTTCCCGGTACGGTGAGTTTGTCCCTCGCGATTTTGTACATGTAGGAGAGGTAGCTTATCGGCCTAGCACCTTCATTCAATTCTTCGCACATCTTAGTCATCGTTGCAAACGCATGCGTCTGTATGTGTGTGTAGGGTTGTGTGTCTGTGTGTGTCTGTGTGTGTCTGTGTGTGTGTGTGCGTGTGTGTGTGTGTGTACGCGTGTAACAATGGTTACAATAGGTTTATAGGGACTCGAGACCGAGGAGAACGAGTGATTCCGTGGACAAGAGCTCGAGTAGCGGCAACTTGGTGGTGATCACGGTACCGCGGTTGAGGTTCAGGCCGATGTCACTGGGCCTACTGTCACTCGTCTGACGAGCTGCTGCTGCTGCTGCTGCTGCTGTTCGCGTTGTTGTTGTTGTTTGCCTCGCGTCTCGGCGAGCGGATCTCCGTGGCCTCCGCATCTGGACAAACAGAGTAATATACCTTTACATACAAGTTTTATGTATACTTATACCTTATTAATGACAGGGCGGGAGAGAAAGGTCAAGACAATCGTCGGGGATAATCGTGAGCGGAATTAATGAGAGAGCAACGAGCCTAAACGAGCGCTAATTGATGCGAAACGGAGAGTAGCAGTTGCGCCGGATCAAGGTATTATGGATCGTTAGGTGTGGAGGAGCAGCCGCCGGATTAATCGAGGTTTACGAGGCCGTGAATTTCGCGGATTGCGTAACAGCTGCGCGGACTCGTTTTTTTTTTGTTGTCGTTGTTGTGCAGCGCTCACGAGGTTTTGTTTGGTTTTTATAGTGAAGCGAGGAAGGACGAATTTTATCTTTGGATCGATCGAATAACGAGCGGTATTGTTTGGCGGTTACAACCGAATGTTTGCATTTCGAGCGAAAATGACTAAACTCTCGTATTTTTCCTTTTTTTCCCTTAAGTGTCACTTTTTAAGCTTTGCTAATTGTTCTTGAGAGCTTGTGCATGTATCACTCTTACGTTGGCGAATTAATGATGCGTTTAAAGGGTCAAGTTCTCGCTGCGCCGAGCGTATCGGAATGACTAAGGAGATTTAATTATGATTATTCTCTCTCTAATCTGATTTGGACAATTAGACGCCGAGCAGTTACATTAATTTGCACTATATAATGTTTGAGTTTCTTGCCTTTTCATAATGAAAAGTTTTTTTCGATGGTTTATTCTGGTTATGTTAATATTTGGGAGCGAAATATTCTTTTACACATTTTTCTGCTTATATTTTATTACTGGCATACAGAGACAGCTGAGAGACTATTGACATTTAGAAAATCGTCTTTTTATAAATCAAAGGTGACATGTGATTATTGTCATTAGCAATTCAACAACAACACTTTTCTATTATTACTTATTGAATTTCGCTGATAATGCGTCATTATGTATTTAGAACGTTTATTGACATTTTAAGTGAGCAGCCATCAGACAAATAATTATTAAGAGACAATTTAATCTTTTCTATTTCGGTCACATCGTTATCGAGATAATTTAATGCGAATTTGATATACAGGATAAAAGAAAACGTAACTTAGAGTTTTTATCTTATATTTAAGTACTTATATCTTATATTTTAATTGTTAACTAAGTTTTTAGATTTTATAAAGATGTACAACCAAAAAAAAATGTATTCCGATTCAAGCTAAATTCATTTCTTTAACTAATTACTTACGTCCTTTCTACTTTAATCATACAATTTTGTGTTATTTTTCTTTATTTTTGCTTAGACTGCTCGACAGACCGTTAACTATTTATTTTAAACAATTCGATTAAATCAATTAGTTAATGATTTGACAATACGATTGATCGTATAATAATTGTCTAAATCAATACAGTTATTAAAATGATGCGTTTTTAATAATTATTTATTCTATTTCACAAGACTTATCTCAATTTATATATAACTAATCTAATAGTATTATAATCATTATAAATAATTATTAAAAAACTCAGCTGCTCATCTAATGAATATATCACGTCAAACGATTTTTCTATAAACATTAAAATTAGCTTACTTCACGTCAACTCGTGCAACACTTAAATAAGATCACTAAACACATCAATATTTGCCCTAAGCCCAAGAACAGGCAAGTGGCAATATTGGCACAAGATTCCCTGTTGACTAATACACGGTAAAAGGCATATTAATCGCATAGGGCTAGATAGAAGATGAATCGATGTTCAATAACCAGAAATACTAACGGATCCGGCCTCGTGACACGTTCAATTATAGTCTGTAACAGGCGGTACTTGTGCTGCCGGGTTAATTGCAAATCATGTGAAGGACAACTCGCGATTGAGGCTTTTCAAAGAAAAAAGCTTCTTTTTCCCACTCTTTCATGAAATATATTCCTCTCGCTGCGAAAGAATTTATTTCATCTTGAAAAGAGCAATTGTATATATTATATCGTAATAAAGGCTACAATGTGTTTATCCCGAAAAGATCGAGGAGCTTACGGTGGCTGCACGATTCCATTCCGCGCAGAAAAAAACTTCTTCGCACACTCATCGCGCTTAACAATGGCACCCCCCTAAATCCTTCCTACCCCCAAAAGTAATGATCCAGCGTTTGAGGATGTATCTCACGTATAGCCGTACATTGACATACGAATGTTGATGCGCTGAGATATGGCCGATCGCCTTTATTCGCATAATCGAACGTCGTATTGATCTTTTTCAATAACAAAACGCTTTTTTTGGCATACTTACGCTAAAAATAAATTTGAATGACCTATCGAGTAAAAAGTGATTCGATTTTTTTTTCTTTAGATAATTTGTAACTGTTTCGAGTAATGCGGCATTATTCATTGAACAAAAATGAATGGATTCGAGTTTAAGTAGAAAGATTTATTTCAGATGCAAAAAGTTTGATTATAAATGTTCAAAAAAAGCAACTTGGCAAAGTTGTGCGGAAAAATGAAATTTTTCAATTCTCACCCCCCGAGTTATCTTATAATGCGTACGTCGAAGAGGTTAGATTGCCTGCACCCCAGTAATGTCACCCTACTTTTATAATTATTCTGTCTCAGAACCGATACCCATTCCAAAAACTTGTCGCACTGAACATAAGCAATCCAATAATCTCGAAGATCCCATCTCGATAAAAAAATACGCAACAATTTTCACACAATTATAATATTTCTAATTACAAAATAAAGTTAGTAGCTTGGATAACTCAAATGCACCGCAAAACTCCAAATTCAATTCAGCAGCACTCGACTCGAGTGGATTTCGCACATATAGATATAGTTTTAGAAAACCGACTTTAAAAGCATAATTATTACCCATTCTCTGAGCCCTTCGAAGCGTGAAACCCTCCACTTAAACTTTCTGAAATGGAACAGTCAATCAACCGAATTCACTCGTACCGCTAACAACCCCTATACAAATCACAAAACACACACACACACACACACACACACACACACACACACACACACACACACACACACTAGCGCAAAAATCTGTATAACTCACCTGTTCCCCTGCAGCAAGCAGATTCGAACCTCGTCCTCGTGTGCATGTCCAGCGACTCTTTGGCGAGAGAGAAGAAAAAGAGCCGAGAATAGGTCCCCCGGTGCACACGTGCGCTGCACGTCGTCCTCTCTCTCTCTCTCCCTCCCCCTCTCCTTCCCGCTATAATCTCACCGATATATACACTTATAATGGACCGCACGCGCCCCTATGTATAAAATTAGTCCGTACAGGAGCCTAAACTGTACGAGATACACACCGCGGGTGGGTCAGGAAGTCGCGCTTATTATTGCACTTGCACTCGTCCTCCGGCACCAGCGACGTCCAATTGTCGTCGTAATTCCGCGCGGTGCTCTCTCGACGTCCATGCCGCCCGCCACCTCTACTCTACTCTCTCTCACACCACCGAATCGATCCACACTGCACACCGCTGTGCATATATATGTGCACGCACACTTTTCGCTTCCTTTGCAACTCTGAACTTATGCATGTACGACGACACTCGGAGAGACGGAAAAAGGCGGGTTTTAGGATGTTTCGGTCCGGAGCTTTGAGTCGGATTTGTGGAATTTCCTGTCTTTTGTATATTAGATGTATACGTGTGTGTGTGTGTGTGTGTGTGTGTGTGTGAGGAAACCACCGGCGAGAAGATGGAAGGGGGATGAAAAAGGAATAGCAGCGCAGTTGCCGCGTTAGAGCTGCATATATAGGTATGCTGAGAAAGTCTCTCTCCAGCGTCCGCGCTCTCAATCGATAGCCACCACTGTACGAATGTAACCCCGCTTACGGACACCTTACATAGTCATATAGATGTACAGGCATAGATTTTGCTGTGTACGTGTGTGCACAAATCGTTCGAAGTCGTCGACTGTCGAGGAAAGATTTGAAGATATTCTCATGTGGGCGTACTTCGCAGAAATATATAGAGTGTACGCGAAGAAAACCGGCACTTCGAGTGCTCCACTTTGAAGAGAGAATAATGTGCACGCCCGCCTTTAACATGTTATGTATATATATGCGGGCGAATGTGGGCCGCGTGCGCAAACGCAAGGAGCTGGGGACGAATCACGACGACGCGAAAATTATTTTTCGCGAGGGGTGAACAGGAGATTTCTGCTTTATCGACGTTTTGGTGTATCGAACACCTTACGTGCGATAGATTTTCGCTTTCGGACATTAGGGTAACAGATGCTCACAGATTGTTTTTGCGAGATTGATTTTGAAACTTGGAAACGACTTTTGAACATCTGGATCTTGGAGGAATTTTAAATTTTCATTAGTATTTGAGCAACAGTTAAGAAAAGCTCCGAAGTTACTGAAAAAATTAAGACGCTATACATGAATTTGTACAAATTTATGTTGGAAATAAAAATTTAATTATTTCAGATATAGAATGAAACGAGCAGAAAACTAATTAGAGATTATAAATCGCCTTATTTATTCATTTAAGAAATGATAGCGGTACTTGTAACTAATCGATGCACTAGAACATAGAAATCGATATAGTTGCAATAACTGATGCCATTATATTAAATATTCTAAATCAATATCGATTCATGATAATAATTGCACTGCAATTTCTTTACTATTTACAGCATACTAAAACTAATTATAATAAGATTACAATAAATCCAAAAATTAGTATAATGCAAACTACCGTTTGACACTATTTCACCACTCTTTACTCATACCTCTCTTTATTTTTTGCTGAAAATTGATCAGAGAAAAATCCAGTGCTACATATATATACATTCACTGTCTCCTATGCAGAATTGCGTCTAGACCTGAAAAGCGGCAGTCCGCAGACGCTGACGACACACGAGGCGAACACGTGAAATCTTGCGGAGAGAGTGAAAGGAGACAGACGTATATATACATACAGGGAGTCTCGAACCGACTCCTCCACCGCCTGCTAAAACGATTAGTAGTAATTTTTGCAGCGAATTCGAGAAAGTGCGTGATGCTTTGGGTGAATGTTAATCGCGCAAAAGTTTGTGTTACTGCATAATTATACGTAATGAATTTGATTGTATAATATACACAAATTTTATACAAAGATACAGTTTTTTAAAAATAGCTTTTGAAATTTATTTCTCTTCTCAGTATTAAAAGATCGAATTATCAATCCTTAGTTTGCTGTATATTTTAAATTATTATATACTTATTAAGGGAATACTAGTTATGCTTATTAAAAAAAGTTTAGTTTGCTATCCGAATGCTTAAAATTTCCAGTAAAGAACCAAATATTTTATAAAAAAAAAAAAAATAAATAAATAAATTCAAGATCCAATCCAATCAGTCACTGTCACGAATGTACACCACTTTATTGAAGATATTATTTATAAAATATTTCCCGGACTTTCCAGAAAAATCTCTCTGTTATTCCATAAGCGATTTGGCACATGCGAATGCACGCGAACCCCTGAGGAGTTCAACATCTTGCCCTCTTGCACGACAGCTGAATACGTGCATTGTGATTGTGCACGCGCCGTATGCTCATAATGTACGTGCCATGATGTGCCCGAATAATATGCGTGTGCTGCCGTTTGCGTATCCCTGGATTCTTTGATTTTTGAACGGAAAATGTGTTGACAGGATTTTTCTTGAAGATATATCATTTACGGATGCGGATTAAAGTTTGCTATGGATTTCGCTTGAGAAAAGAATATTTTTGATATTGTTTTTGAAAATATTCGTACAGTATGGAATTGAAAAATTAAGTAGTATAACTACGCGTGTGGGCAGGATAATTTGAATTGAGAACTTTTTATGTAAATGTAGGAAAAATATTTATTTTCAAAACGATCCGTATCATTTTCCATGATGCATAATAAAGAGTGATTTTTGTTATCGAAGTAAAAATATTGATGCAATAATTTGTTTTAACCAATGTTTATCTTACTGGAATGATTGAAATTCGAGCATAATGATTACGCGGCAAATATGCGAATATTAACGCGTGCGAATCGGTAATGCAAATATTCGGATAATCGATTATTCCACTTTTATTCTCTTTGCATTTGAATAAAAACGTATACAGAATTGAACAATAATGCTAATATTTTATCATTTTCTTGAAGCCATATTTAATTCAACCATTGGTCGAGTCTTTCTTTTTTCAAATAAACCGTATTCTAGTATATTTATGAAGGAATAAAATTTTTATCCTTGCGATGTGTAATATGCTGTGTTACATTAAGAATAATAGGGTTAGGCGACATCGCTTTCAGAGGTTGCTGACACTGGATTATACGATAAAAATCGAAGAATATTTTCAGCTACACGCGCAAACTTGGTTAAAATAGAACAGCGTATAATATAATTTAATGTCAAACATTATCAGTATCAAAGTCCAAAATGAAAAAAGTACCCTGTGTTAGCGTTGACCCTAAATATTTTGACCTTATCCTTATATATTCTTCCCAGAACCCAAATCAGAAAAGTCAAGTTGTTTATTTCCAAGAAAATTCGAAGAATGGATGTCCAAACCCGTTTTTTCAATTTTAATTGTCATTTATTTTTTTTATCCAATAATATATTACAAGAAAATTCAATTGATTTCTTTAATTAAATTTAAAAAGAAAGAAGAATTTTCTAAGATTCTTTCGTGTTATGCTACAGCATTATGAAAAAACTCCTGTACTGTTATTAGAATTTTCAAAAGATAAAGGATAAAATCGAAAAAATGCGTGTTTATAATATCTATTTTTTGAGATTTCTTGAAAATATGCTCTTTGCCTACTATTTTTTACTTTAGAGATGAGTGTCAACCTCAACACATATGTTTTCTTTATTTGTGAAGTAGCTTTACTCAATATTTTACGTAACTTTATCGATATGTATACAAACTCGTACACTGCATATATTCCTAATCAAAGTTTTTTAATTTAAATTCTTGGTTTTAGATTAAGCAATATCAAGTACCTCAACATTCTCGGCCTCATAAAATTACTTACTACTCGTATTGTTAATATTGAACTAACTTCATAGCGAGAATTTATTTTATATAAAGTATAAAAGTTTTGTTACCTATTTTTAGAGTCAATGTTTAGCACTGCATAACTTAACATGCACATAAAACTGGGCGAATAAAATCTTTTTCTGCTACCTCAATTGTCTATGTTGAAAGAGAGCTTTTCTTTTGTACAATCAATAATACGTGAGAACCGATTCACGGAGCACTTCGAAAATATCGCTCGGTAGCAGAAGTATTGAGGGAATCGGACACGTCAATCTTGCTAGTATTTCTTATTTCTTTATTCTTTTAATTGTTCGAATAATTTCAACGAACAAATTAAAATGGCAGAATTGTAAAGCAAATTCAACTTTGGAAACATAAAGCTGTGGTAATTGTTATCGTCATACTTTTACACAAGAATTATAATTGTTTCTCATTAAAAATGATCTTTAATTTTAATTATTCTCATTCCGAATTCTACTTAATTTCTAAAGTTTTGTACTACCTTTATATTTATATACTTCCACCACCTTACTCGTAAATCTCCCATTCGGAATTTTAATTACATAAAAGCGTAAAATTGATTGGCAAGTGTAAGCTCGGTCGGTACGAGTCGGCAATCGCTTCGATTAAATTTTGACGGTTTCGAAGCGACGGTTTTTCGGAAGATGCTGGAAATACACACAGACACACTGCACATACACTTGCGCAATATCCTGTCTATTTCGCTATTGATTTCCCAGTAAAATTGTTATTTTGCGAAAAGTTCGCCGAGGCCGAAACTGCAGAATAACATTAAACGCGAAATTCGTTCCTTAGGGGTAGATTATATATATAAGAAACTCCGATGAGTGTCATCGTCAAACATACGTTCATTTTTTCTTGAGCGCAATTAAACTTTTCCATGTTTGATGATACATAAAAAGATAATTGTGTGTTAAACCGACTCGCGCGATTTGATTTTGCGGATGGATGTCTATACACGCGTGTTCAGATTAAATGCACAAGAACATGACTATTTCAAGTTAATTGGCTGGGGAAATGAGTTTTAAAACTGATATATTTCGTTTGAATTTAATTGGAATCCATTTTCTGGGTGGGTGCAATTAAATACTGTTTTGTTGACTAGAAGATTTTATCCAAAAATTAAATGATTTTTGAAAAAGACTTTTATATTTCCTTTGGTAATAAAAAGGAATGCGAGAATCGAATTGAAAAATTAATTGCACATCAAAATGGCATTTCCCAAAGTGAATTGATTTCATCAAAATAACAGTTTATCGTCGAATCAATTTGTCAAATGGCAAACGATTCAAGAATCAACGTCTCACACTGCAACCCTTCCGCTAATCCAAATCTTATTCGTTCGTTCCATCCAACTAAATTATCCTCCTTGACAACAATCCAAATGCACCGCATCGACATTTCGCGATGACGAAACGATCGGCCGACGTTATGCAAAAAAGTCATGCTTTCGTGGACGCACAGCATTGAGGGTAAGTGCAGTCATAAAAAAGGAAACTCAGTTGACTTACCATCGATATCGTCATTGTCGTCGAGTCTATCGCAGCGTTGAAATGATGCAGTGCGGCGAGTTGCAGGAAAAATTTCCCGTCGTGTAGGATGAGTGCCCCGGCGACTTTTTCTTCGTTCGTATACCAACTCTTCCCTCAGCTGCAGTATCGTCACGACTCCTGGATTCGCGCGCGCGCTGCCAAAGCTGCTCTGAGCTCTCTGTTCTCTCTCCTTCCTTCGGCGTTCGTTACAGAGCTGAGAGCTACTGAGTTAGTGTGTGCATGCGGCACTTGCGCGCCATCGTCGAAAGCAGACAGAAAGGCCCCCAATATTTATTGATCGCCGATATAAAAGCGAGTCGAGTGCATTTGGAGCGAGAGATTTTCGAGTGCCCGGGAATATTCGTATATGAGGAATTCTTTTCGAAGATGTGTGCTGGAGGTGAAAGTTAGACGGTTAGGATTTATAGTTGGATTCAAGTGGAAATCAATTGGGATGGATTCAATGTCATCGAGTATATTCTGAAGATTTCATTCGTAGATGCATTCTTTGACGAATTATTTAAGTAGATAAAGTGTTTCTGCAAAAGAACACAAAATGATTATGGGCTTAGTTTGTAATGCGATATTTTTTATTAAAAAATATTAATTTAATAAGAAAAATAGAAATTAGGATAATTTATATAATTTTATTCTTATTAAAAAATTAATTAATCATTAATTAATCATTAATCATTAATTAATCATTAATTAATTAATTAATTAAAGTTATTGTATCCATGAAAAACAAATCATATGAAATGTAATAAGTTGACTTAATTGCAAATATGTAAAAATAAAAATTAAGAATGAAATAATAAAGAAAGCATAACTTGGTAATTAAAGGGTTATTATAATGATTGAAATATCAATAAATAGATAAGTACACAGAAACAATATTGCGGTATAAAGCAGAATAATCACTCATTAATTTGCTTCAATCATGCTTAATTGATTGTGTACAAAGATTAGCCAATTTATTTTTAGGTTGACATTTTATTCATTTTCTCAATCCTTTCTATAATATATAACGTATGTATAAGATCGCCCTGGAAAGGAAGATATGAGATATTTATATGTATAAAGTGTTTTCAATGATTTTAGCTAGACGTTGGACTCAAACAATCTCATGCTAGGGCTGCTTATTCCTTATCCCACTTTTTCTTCTCTGCAATTTCAGCCTCGATCTGTTTTATAATTGGCTGGAGGTACAAAACATCCTATAAATTAAATATAATATTATTAGTGTGTTATATTTCAAAGCCTTTAATCAAAAAACTAATAAAATAATGATATACTTAATAACAAGAAAGATAGTAATAAGAAAAATTTTCAGTAATACATTAAATATACTTTTGCTTATATTAACAAATTCATTGTAAAGAATGTATTGGATGAAAAAGAAACAACAATTTACTTATAAGTATTAATAATAGATTCAAGTAAATGAGCTTTAATACATATATAATATATTATCTAATTTCATGAAATATTATAAAATCATCTAAATTTATAAACTGATAATTGATTCTATCTTTCCTTTATTATGTTACAACAGGCGAAAAGGTTAAATTGATCTTCATGGAACGCATATAGAGGCAAAATAAAAATCTTTTATTGTTGCTATGTTTCGTGGGTGTACAACCTATACCGACCTCTTCAGGCTCAATAGATATACTAATTCATCATTTAATTAAAAAAACATTTTATTAGTTACGCATCTAGTGATTTATGATGAATGTTTTTTAATCAAATAATGTATTAGTATATAAGTCTATTGAACCTGAAGAGGAGGGTATAAGTTGTACACCCATGAAACGTTGCAATAATAAAAGATTTTTATTTTGCCTCTATATGCATTTCGGGAAGATCAATTTAGCCTTTTCATCTGTTATATCATCTAAATGTATATTTAAAATAGTCAAATTGTTAATACTCTTTAATGGAATATAAATAAAGTACTATTAAATACTACAGATGAGTAATTAATTATTTCTAAGCATACTATTTACAATCTAAATGATTATATGTGAATTTTTGTTACAATAAAAATGTATACTTACATCTTCCAACTTTACCCATTGTTCCTTTGGTAAGATATCTTTCTTTAAACAGAGGTAACCTGCTCGAACGATTCTAAAGGTGCGTTCATCTACAATCTCTTGAGGTAGACGTTTCAAAGCCTCCTCTACCACCGGAGTCTCCTCAATAACATCATCTCGCATGAGACCTGTAAATTGAGGTTAAGGATTGTAATTGTTTTATTAAGGAAAATTGGATTGTTGGATATTGAAAGATCTGCCTTACCATACTTATTAAATCCACATCTTTCATAGAGCCATTCTTTAAACGTTGGACCTGAAAGAAGGCAGTTTGTGAGAACAATTGTTATGTAAGGAGAAATTTGTGCTTTCAGAAGCAATAAGTTTATGTGAAACTTAAATTAAAAAAAATATATGAATGAGACAAATAATTACCAGCGATCTTGTTCTGGCTCATACGTCTAACGAATTGAAAAGGTGCTCGCATCATTTTAACGCAGAAAGTTTGATGTCAATTCACCAAATCCACTTCTGTTGCTCAGCTGTGCTATTCTGCTGCAGATACTCACATGACCTCGGTGCCTGGACCAAATTTTGCGGGAAATTCAAATATTTTTAGATAAATTCATATTTTTAATATTAATATAACAACCCTTATTTCCACATTGAAAAATACTATGAAGTTATTCCTTTAAATTATTTACTTATCCTTTTTTCTATTATTTGTAAGTGATCCGATTCGCGATCTTCGTCTGTATAAATACCCATAGGTATAATATGACACTGATTTATACATAGGCGTTATATATACCTGATTCCTGAACCTGCAGCCAACAGTCTGCAGTCTACATATAAAATATATATACATAATAAATATATATCACTTTATGAAAAAAAACACGTTATTACACAAAAAAATTATATTTATATTTACCATTAAAGTACAAACGAAAATAATGATTTAGTAAATTTCATTATAAAAATTAACTTTTCTAAAGGCATAAATAATTTCTTATACTTTAGTAATTAGTTATTACTAATAATGCATTCAATATATGAAAATCTAGCTCGAAAATTCAAGCTTAAAAAATTTTGATTGCAGTAATATAATATTTAGATACATAATAATTGTGAAACAACATAAAAGGATATATTATTTGCAAATTATAAATTGCACGACTCGCAATTACTTATTACACCTACTCAAATCTGCCTCCCAAAATGAAGATGCGTCGCACAAGCGCAAAGCGGCTCACCTTATACGCCAGCGCGTCACAAGCGCGTTTCCGTTTAGCATGCGCGTGCTCCCAAACTTTCGAAATCCTATGAGAATTCTTATTAAAAACCGCAACTCCAATTGAAACCTTATACCATATTATGGAAAAAGTATCGTTTTTATTATTCTTAAAAATGACTTAGAACTCGGTGAAAGTAAGGAAAAATCGGGAGCTAAAGGGAACTATTTCGATATAGGTGGCACCAGTTGTACGCTACGCGCGTAGAAAGGTTCGTGACGCGTCCAGAGGGTATAAATACAAGCGGCGTCGCTAGTTCCATCGCCTCTTCCTCATAAAGAGTAGAGTTGTGTTCACGTGCGGTTGTGTCTCCTTTTTCCACAAAAATAGGTCACACAACCCACCTCCATTATCGTGAATTAACTCTCCTATAAAAAAACCTTTAAAAAAAAACCAAAAAAAATATAAAATCACATAAAAAAATCAACCAAAAAAATCGCAAAATCGTAGCCGAGAAAATCCGCGAGAAAGAGTAACTTCGAGAGGTAAATATTGAGAAAAAGGAAGCTCTAATCTGACGACGAGAAGCCAAGAAATTCTTGCTTTCCCCGAGTGAACGCAACGACGAGCGCAAGCCACGCATATCTACGTGCACCGCAAGGAAGGTAATTTAAAGTGATTTTTTTCTTCGTGTGCATCACAAGATTTACGTCGGCGGGGTCCCCCTGCAGCGTCTCAGTGTCGTCGCGAATCGACGGAAAGCTTTTCTCTGGAAGCGAGGAATATTTGCGCATCGAGTTTAGAAAGTAAAAAAAAGTGAAAATATTTTTCCACGTACGAAGTCGTGCAACAAGATAAGGAAAAGCCCATCGTGTCTCTTCCAGAAATTGACGGCAAGTTTATAAGAAGCAAAAATAATAGCGAAGCGGAAGGTCGAAGGAAGAAAAACAACGTGAGAAAGGCAACTCAAAAAAAAGTAACGCAGTAACGTTTCATTTTTTTCTCTCCCTCCCCCCTTCATTACCAACCCTCACACACACGCGCACACGTACACTCACACGTACACGCTCCAAAAAAAAAACAAAAAAAAGGAAACGAGGCAAAACTTAAAATAATTCAAAACTATAAAAAAAGGGAAAAAAAGTGAAAAAAGAGTAAAACAACACCTCCTTCGTCTTTGTAACCTGGACAATACGTTTGTTATAACCTAAAAAAACGAAAAAGAAGACATTTATCAAGCTACCCCCCCAAAAAAAAGAGTAAAAAAAGAAATAAAGGAAGAGAAAAAAAAAACAGCAGCCAACATGAATCCAGGAGCGCCGAACTACCCCATGGCCTCGCTCTACGTGGGTGACCTGCACTCGGACATTACCGAGGCGATGCTCTTCGAGAAGTTCTCCTCAGCAGGACCTGTGCTCTCCATTCGCGTATGTCGTGACGCCGTTACCCGTCGCTCCCTGGGCTACGCTTACGTCAACTTCCAACAACCCGCAGATGGTCAGTATATTCAGTTTTTCTGCCTTTATCTTTGTTAAAGGCGACGGATCTAATGACCTTGACGTCTGTTACATGCCAGCATTTTTCTTGCGCGCGCTTGAATTATTCCTTTTTTTTTTTTTTAGTGTTTTTGTTTTTGATTTTATAAGCGTAATTGTTATCGTCGCAGTCTTTTGAGTGTACGTTCAGCCCCAAATATTTTTGAGCATAAGCCAATATGTCGCCGATTAGTCGTTGTACATTATTTCAAATAGTGTACGGTCGAAATACATAGATCCAATGCTGTGCCGTTGGAATAACCTTTGAACTTGTTTATAAGTCGTATTTGCCGAGCTATAAAGGCTCTTCTGTTTATATTTCGTATAAATAGTTGATGACATTCGTGCAAATTTCGTCGCACTTTGGATAAGGCGAGAACAACGGTGTACAAGATATTGAAGTTAACCCGCATGGCGACGTATTATACATGGAAGCGACACGTGCTCAAAATCGCAAGGCACGCTGTGCGCTACCATATTGGAGTTTCTTCCTTTTGTACTTAACCGTTGCCTTGCGGATCTGCTTCTTTTTTTTCCTCATACACGTTTCTTTCTCTTTGGCTTTTCTCCAGTAGGTTAGGTTGCGCTTGCGTGAGATGGCACGAGAAACTGTTTTCGGGCGCTTTTCAATCATTTTTCATCCATTTGTTTAGGAATCTGTATCTGATGCAATTATCTCTGTCTCTCTCTGATCCACGTATCGTTAACGTCATCGAAAGGAAATAGTCTTTTTTTCTATCCTTACTCTTATAACAAACTGGAATTATTTCTGACTTATTGTTCTTGTTATTCTGTACATTTGTAAATGCAGTTTTCTTTGAATCTTCATCATTTCAGATTATTCCTACAGCAAAAGATATAATATGTAAAAATAGAAAAAGGAACATAGTTTGCCATATGTACATAAATAAAATTTAATTAATATTTTTTCTTGCTTCTGCCTTATGATATTTATTCAATATTTATTTACATATTTACTTCTTTCTAATTTACAAAGTGGTACAATGTTTAAATGCTTTCAAGGTAAATGAAAGTTACACAAGACTAACATATTGACTAAAATACTGACTAAAAATGATAAATCACTATTAAAATCTAATGATGAAAAATAATTACTTCATTGCTCAAAAACTTTAATTCTCAATATGTATATTACACTTCTGGTCAAGTATCTTTTCATTTTCTACTATTTGAATGTTATATTCTATACTTTAGGATTGATATGTAATTCATCAATATTACGATTTTTTATTAAAATATCCACTGTGGAATTTAACAGCTGCTGGAGTAAGGAAAAAAAGTATTTTGAATCTATAGCTTTTGTTTTTATTATCAGTCAAGTGCAGCCTTTTATCCTCATTCAAAATCGGCGAAGGAAAATTTTCACGCCGATTTCCTTCTCTTGCACATACGAGCCTGTACATACGCGACAGAAAGATAACGCGCGACTTTTGCGCAGTTGGGTTATTCCACCAATGTCGGCCTGCTGCTGTTCCTTTCACTTGACTCTTAGTGAGTCACACATACGTACACAGTCATCCTGTACTTGACTAGATTCCACAGATTGTATGTTTATGTGTGTGCTCTTTAGGTACAACAATTTCTTTTAAATGGATGATGGCCTTTCAATTCCTTTTGGAGCTCAAAATTTTTGGAGCGAATTATGCAATGATTTCATTATTATAATGGAGATCACATGATTCAACACAATGAATGGCATGAATCCGAAGAACTTTTTATCTGGTAGATTTCAAGGTCATTGAAAGCTTGCCATATGGTAGTTTTTACTTTAAATATTAAATGTTTATTTTTTAAAAGATATTCAACACATTATATTATACATTGATGCTTTTTAAATTTTATATTACTTAAAATATATTTTTTACCAATGGATATTCACGCATTTATGGAAATATTGTATTTAAATTGAAACATATGTTACAATAATTTTTTGAATGAATATAGTTATTTTAAATAATTTCTTGAACCGATAATATTTTTATGTGTTATTATGATTTCAAATAAATTCATCTTTGGGGTATCAACAAAATATAGATTTTTTTATTTTTATACATTTTAATTAATGTATAAAGTTTTATAAAAAATTTTTCAACCATTAAATAATTTATTTTCTAATATTGCAATTACACTCGGAAAGAGAATTTCGTATTTCATGAAGCTCCAAACTATGAAATACCTTAAATTTTGTATTGTAACATATATAAACGTTTTGCATTAAATAATTTATAACAATATCATACCATTGAAAACTTGCTTCAATGTTGATGATTCATAAGGTTAAACAAAAAGTAAATTTTTATTGCAACATCTGTTACAATATTTATCTGTAGAAATATTATTATATTTTATCATTAGTGATAAATTTGGTAAAGAATAAAATTTACGCTATTTTGTAATTGCTATTAGCTTTGAATATTACAGACTTAAAAATACAAATTTAAATTGTTAGCTTTGAATCCAAACTAAATTTCCATATTATTTTGCAGCTGAAAGAGCTCTTGATACCATGAACTTTGACATGATTAAGGGGCGTCCAATCCGTATTATGTGGTCGCAACGTGATCCATCACTCAGACGATCTGGCGTTGGGAATGTCTTTATTAAAAATTTAGATAAAAATATTGACAACAAAGCCATGTATGATACATTTTCGGCTTTTGGAAATATACTCAGCTGCAGGGTTGCTCAAGATGAATCAGGCTCGTCCAAAGGTTATGGTTTTGTGCACTTTGAGACTGAGGAAGCTGCTAATAAATCTATTGACAAAGTCAATGGAATGTTGTTGAATGGTAAAAAGGTGGGTATCTACATTAGTGACACTTCGATGAGCTGCTTATTTTTGATAAATCCAAATATAGCAATCCTTGTCTAGCAGCTTTTTCCTCATTGATTAGAAAAGTATTTTGCTGTAATAAAAGTTATTTTTGTATACAGTCTTTACAAAGTGTATAAACTTTCTGCTAAAGAAAATTACATATCACTTTTTGTTTAACTTTCAAATATAGAAGGGGGGAGATCCTAACCTCCAAATTTTCAGCATTTTTAAGATTCACAAAAGTAATAAATATTATTTCTTTGTGTTCAGAAATTCTATATCTTAAAGAATTAATAACAACTTGTAATTTTTTATAACAGCAAATATTTTTTAATAAATAGAAAAAAGTTAAGTAGAAAAGTTGAATGATAGCCAAACTAGCCACATGGCTTTTAGCTGCATCTTTTTTGTGTCTTTCACCTGATTTCTTACAGACAAATTATATATGGGCATCTCTTAAAATCTCATCAAATTTATTTCTGATAAGATCTTACTTAAATTTAAATGTTTTTGTTAATTATTTCCAAATATTTTTTTGGTTATATTATGTGTAACTTGCTTCTTGCAAAGCTAATTTAGACTCTCATTTTGTTAAAACATAGTCTAAAGGACTTAATCGAAAAATAATATTTTTTAATCTTTTAAAATTAATTTGTAAACACTAACAATTGTTTCTTCTACACAGGTCTACGTAGGAAAATTCATCTCGCGCAAGGAACGCGAAAAGGAGCTCGGCGAGAAGGCCAAGCTCTTCACCAATGTTTACGTGAAGAACTTCGGTGAGGACATGACGGATGACAAGCTGAAAGAGATGTTCGAGAAGTACGGAACCATCACCAGCCACAAGGTCATGAGCAAAGACGACGGCAAGTCACGCGGCTTTGGTTTCGTCGCGTTCGAGGATCCGAACGCTGCCGATCGCGCGGTCGCCGATCTCAATGGCAAGGAGATCAGCGAGGGCAAAGTCATGTATGTCGGTAGAGCCCAGAAGAAGGCCGAGAGGCAGCAGGAGCTCAAGCGCAAGTTCGAGCAGCTCAAGATCGAGAGGCTCAACAGGTACCAGGGCGTCAACTTGTACGTGAAGAATCTGGACGATACCATTGATGACGAACGACTGAGAAAGGAGTTCGCTCCCTTCGGAACTATCACCTCCGTCAAGGTGAGCTTAATTTTCTTTTTACTCATTTTTAAATGTCTGTTTTTCATTCTTTTTTTTTTACCGTTTTAAAAGCTATTTGAGTTGCATTTATCTAAAACTTATGACGATGTTTGTCCCAACAGGTAATGATGGAGGATGGTCGCAGCAAAGGTTTTGGCTTCGTTTGCTTCTCGCTACCGGAGGAGGCGACCAAAGCTGTGACCGAGATGAACGGCCGCATCGTCGGTACGAAGCCGCTTTACGTGGCACTTGCTCAACGTAAGGAGGACCGAAAGGCGCACTTAGCGTCTCAATACCTGCAGCGCGTGGCCAACATACGCATGCAACATATGGGCCAGGTGTTCCAGGCAGGGGGCGCAGGCAGCTACTTCGTTCCGACGATGGCCCAGCCCCAGCGATTCTACGGACCAGCTCAAATGGCTCAAATCCGAACGACGCCGAGATGGCCCTCGCAACCAGTCAGGCCAAATGCACAGACTGGCAGCTCCGGATTCGCTACCATGCAGCCGCAGTTCAGAACGGCGCCCAGAGCACCGACCGCTCAGACCAGCATGGCGCGCAATCCACTCAGCGCGAGACCCATCACAGGTGAGACCCGAATCAATGGATGTTACCGAGTATCACTTGTCTAGGAGGCTTTGAGCCGTCTACATTGAAAAATGAATTCGAATGAATGAACTCGATGATTCATCTTTAGTTTTGATGGATTCTTTTGTCAGATAAGAGATTTTTTTTTATACCAAGGATTAATAGTATCGAAAGTTAATTGTTTGAGTTGATCTTTTAATGCAGACAATTAGACAATAATGTATGGGGAAATCTTGAATTACAAGAAAATAGTACAAATGCATAAATATTAGTTCATTTTGTTGTCGCGTTCGGATACCAAAAAAATTAATTTTGAACTTAAATTTAAACTGGAAACTATAAATAGTAAAGTGACTTTAACTTTTGTATAGTAAATAATTATAAAAAAAAATTCTTTGCTAACCAAAATCAAAATTGTTCCAACGAAAAAAAAAGCAGGTCAACAGGCAGTGGCAGGAGCAGCGAACATCCAAAATCGTTCGATGGCAGGTCCAGCGGTCGGTGTGTCACCTCAAACACGGCCGTCCAACTACAAATACACGTCGAACATGCGCAATCCACCGCAAGCGATGGCAATGCCGGCTCAAACTCCAGCTCAGCAAGCGGTCCACATCCAAGGCCAGGAGCCGCTCACCGCTACTATGCTCGCCGCTGCTCAGCCCCAGGAACAGAAGCAGATGCTTGGCGAGCGTCTCTTCCCGCTCATCCAGTGCATGTACCCCAATCTCACCGGCAAGATCACCGGTATGTTGCTCGAGATCGACAACTCTGAGTTGTTGCACATGTTGGAGCACGGAGAATCACTCAAGGCCAAGGTCGAGGAGGCCGTCGCTGTGCTGCAGGCTCACCAGGCCAAACAGGCTGTCGCACCCAAGAAGGAGTAGAAGCGTTTTCTTTCTTGACTATTTTTTGTTTCATTGGTTTACAAACTGTCTCATTTTTTTTCTTTCCTCGTACCCACTTTGTTTTCTTTTTCTTTCTGGGCCTTGTTTATTCAACCAATCCTATTTTCGGTGTCTTATTCAATCAATTTTACTGTATACATACTCTTTGTTCTTCCTTTTTTTTATTTTTGTTGTACGGTTGGTTCGCATTTTCGCGAGACAGAGTTTCGTATTATTATTGGACACTTTTGGAAGAAAAAAACGAATGGACCCCTTTATCTCCGCCTTTTATTATCTTTCCTTCTTCTTTTCTGAGATTTAATTTCATTTTTTTCTTTAAATGGAGAAAGAGAATAAAATTTTCTTTTGAAATCTATGATATTGAGTTTTCTTTTTTGAAGCCCTTACCATGAATTTTGGAAAAAATGCCGTTTTTATTTTTAAATTTGTGACGGAATTTATGATTTTTAATTGGTGTTTGTAAATACGAAAAGTTGATGTTATTTTTTCAAGACAGATTTTTTATTGTCAATGATAAATACGTAAATATGAAATAGTAGTTTTGTGAAAAATTAAGAATTTCATTTATAATAAAATAAAGTTACAAAAATAATTGAATGTTACAGATATTGACATTTTCATACATTTTTTAATCTTCTGCTTTGCGTTTGATACCTCTGCTGGTGTCAGCCTTTAACCAATTTGACATCAAACTCTTTGATGCTAAAACTTTTCTGTATAAAAAAATCGATGCATTATTGTATACTCTAAATACAAAGATATAGAATATAAATATTATTTTAAAATTTACTTCTTAGTTGCTGGTTCCCTAGAGCCAATCTTAGCAGTCTTATAAAACTTAAGATCATTTTGACTAATGGATTTTATTTTACTGACAGCATCTGAAGGTGAAATGCTCTTAAAATCAATCCAGGCCTAAGTGCAAAGAATAAATTTATATGCTTGTTTATGTGTCAAAGAAATTTTATACATTCGATAAGTAAATATTTACTTGAATATCTAAGTCATCATTAAGCAATACAGGAACACGATGATTTATTTGACGCGCATTACTCTCTGACTCTGTAGTTATAACAGTGCAACTGTACAATGTTTCTCCCTGAAAGTAAAAAGATAGAATAGAATAGTTTAAAAAAAATTTATAACAGGTAGGTACATAATAATTGATAAGTTTTTACGTTTTCTCTTTTCATAGTACTAAATAATCCTGCTGCTTTTAATAAATTTTTTTGTTGGGATTGAAGGAAATAAACTTCTGCTGGTTCTGAACCAGATTTTTTATACTCATAAAAACCCTCCATTACTACAACACAGCGTTTACCTTCACTTAAAGATGTGGAATATAACTTGCTTTCATTTAAATTTTCAATACGGGCATTATGTGTTAAAGCTTTCCATTCCTTTAAGTCACCCTGTAAAATTTCTTTTTTGTAAAATCGTTATATAATTATTTTTGATGATTTTCTAATTTATGCAAATCGTTTATTTATTGCTTGAAATTCAAGAAATAAAAGACAGTGTTATAAATATTTGATTCTCATATGATCTGTACAAAGAGTAATTATTTACTTTATACCAAGATGGCACAAGACTCCAGTACATAGGGCAGAAAAGTTGATATTCCGAGCTGTTTAAGTGCCTTCCATCAAGAATAACGGGCAAACCACTGTCTTTTGGTTGCAAAATATTTGATGGATTATAATCAACAAAGTTTCTGTCTATACTCCAAGATACTTCATATTCTACATCACTCTTTTTATAAGCACATTGTTTACTCAGCTGTTCTTTTGATAATTCACTAAAATCATTAATAACATAAATTAATTATAGCTTTTAATAATCATAGTTTAGTGAAACATGACATACTTGCAGATCACAATTTGAGATTGTACATAACTTCAATATTTGATAAGTAAAAGAAATTAGAAAATTTAGAAAACTTCTTAATAAATGTTGAATGTAAATATTTACTTACCAAGCACAAAATCTGCACATTGTAATTGAATTTCAATTTCAATTCAATGTTTGCGCCTATTTATTGTTCTTGTACTCCACTGCAATCTTTGGTCTAATTACATATATGTATATCTATAGATATACCTGTATAAGGTATATAGGATGAGGTTGGTGAGAACAATTGGGTTAATTTTAACCAATCAAAGAACAGCAATTTTCCTTATTTTTCCCTATAAATTTCTAAAATCAAACACCAACCGACGAAGTATCTACTTATTAGCATAAAATAAAAACATGAATTGTTGGCTGTTGCATGCAGCTTGGCGCTGCAATCGCGCCCTCGACCAATAAGAAGGGTCTATTACATCAGATCTGTATAAAATTGATTTCAAATAAAGATATAACATTAGAAAAATGAAAATTAATTGTTTTTTGTATTATGATTATTAAATCTAAATACTATGATAAATAAATGAATAGAAGTCTTTTTATATATTTTGTTCAAAGATATAAACCATTTAACAATGATTTAGTATCTATACCTAAAAGGCCACAGTTTTCTTCTGCTTTGTAGCGTCTGCTATTTTAGTTGTCGACTGTCGCGATCAACATCTTTTCGTTTTTATTAAAAAAAAAAAAAACGTTCATAACTAGAGAGTTTTAAATAATCCATACAATTAATAGAAAGTGCTGTGGAACTATAAAATTGTTTCACTTTATATCTACTTAAATATTTGTTTTATACATCATTACTACAGGTTTACTAAACTCGACACGTAGGCAAACGCTTAATTAAAATTATTACGCCAAAATGAAAGATACAATTATTGTGGCTACTTTATTTTCTATTGTTTCAGATCCTAAAAATGTATAGCTGTAAAGTTTTACTGTAATATGCGAATAACAACATGGATTATTATTTTTTGGCGACTTAACCTATGAACTTTGAATATATATGTATATTTGGATTTACATATATGGATTTTGATAAAATAATGTTAATTTTACATATTAACTGATAGAAGAAAATTGAATTCCATCATGAAGAAAGGCAATGCACAGAAAAAGAACAGACAAAGTACTTTTTATAAATTTCTGGATAGTGTAATAGATTGTTTATTTAGGATTTTAACATATGTCACATTTGTATCTCTACTGCTTGTGCCATTGTTATTCATATATTTAAACACTTTTCAATTGCATTATTTCATCGATGAGAAATTTCATATTCCACAAACAGTGCAATACTGTAATAGGAATTTTTTCCAATGGGATCCAAAAATAACTACACTTCCAGGATTGTATTTATTTGCCGCTTTTATACTTGGTCCGTTAAATCTTTGTATGACCAATTACTTAAGATTTATCAATGTGATATGTACATACTTCAATTTTCTCTTAACTTCAAAAATAGTTTATGCTTTAAATGAAAAGAGAAAAAACTTGTCTAAACGCTGCTTAGGAAGCCACAATTCATTTTTGTTATCTTGGAATATTACTTTTTTTCCACCACTTTTCTTTTGGTTCTTTTTGTTCTATACTGATGTTTTCTCAGTAACTTTGGTACTTGCTATGCTTTTACTGCACATGAAGAACCAAAATAAGGCAGCTGCTTTTTTGGGTGCTCTTTCAGTATGTGTACGACAAACTAATATTGTATGGGTTGCATTGTTGGGTATTGAAAAAGGTCTAGATGTAATTGTTGAAATTACAAAGAAACCTCATTTGATTGATACATTAAATTTATTCCCATGTGTAAAGATTTTATACAACATTTTTAAAGCAAAAGCAAGGATAGGAATCTTTCCTTTTTTGAAGTTTATTAAATTAACTTCCAAGCCATTTTTGCCTTATTTGTTAGTTTTAGTAGCTTTTATTATTTTTTTAATTCTAAATAAAGGAATAGTTGTCGGAGATCGAACTGCTCATATGCCAACTATGCATGTCACACAACTTTTCTACTATTCAGCATTTGTTTCAGGTTTCTCATGGCCTTATCTTTTACCATACTTTTATGAATCTCTACAATTTATGTATAAAAACAAGATCAAAGGAAGCTGTTTTATATGTTTCATTGCATTAGTTGTTCACTACAATACTTTGGTACATCCATATGTTTTAGCAGACAATAGGCATTATACATTTTATATTTGGAAAAACTTCATGAATCGCTACATTTTCTTTAAATATTTATTAGTACCAATTTACACTTTTTCAATTTATGCCATATTAAAATCATTAAGTCATTTAAGATTATTATCAATAATAATTTACTTTGTTTGCGTTTGTATTGTGCTTGTACCTCAATTACTGTTGGAACCGAGATACTTTATCATTCCATATATTTTATTTCGACTTTATCATAATGAACCAAAGAATTGGCAAATAGTAGCTGAAACTTTCACAACTTTTATTATAAATGCTATACAATTTTTAATATTTACAAATAAGTCATTTAATTGGCAAGATGAAGAATATCCTCAAAGAATCACATGGTAAAATTCTAGTAGAACTGGAAATACATTAAGAATTGAAAGCTGTGATTATATTTATATAAAGATTACATATATTTTTATAAAACTGTGATTTTACAGCAATAAGTATCTACTATTTAAAATATAGTTCTGAAAGAAAACTATTTATGTACAAATTGTGGTTTCATATTTACAATTAATTCTTTTTATACTTAATATGCATTATGTATTGTAATAATATATTCACATTTATTATATTTCTTAATATTTTATAAAAGTACAAACTGAATGAGTGTAATAAAAATAATACATACTGCGAAATGATGGAAAGAATTATTTTTATTAACATATAAATTTCTGAGCATTTATGCATTTTAAAATATACAAGTTAAAAAAAAGCATGTATTTATTTGTAATAAAAATTGATTTTATTCAAGTCTTTTCATGTGTTTCAACACTATAAAGAAGATTTTTCTGCTAACTCAGCTGCTTTCGTCAGTACAATCTGTACATCTGTAGATGGAAAGTTCTGAAGCAGTTTAACATTAGCCGCAAAGTCACCACTGAGTATTTGATCTTTACAGAGCAAAATCATTGCACAGCAAATGTGAATTAAGAAATCGAAACGGTTCTCATCTGAGAACAGAGAATCCCATATTCTCATGACATCTGGCAATGGAAATTCTTGTGACAGCAAAAGAGTTAGCCATCTAAAACTGTAATATTGAGGACACAATTCTTGTTGATGCAAACGCATCCAAATCTCATAACAACTGGACTTGACTTCCTGCATTAATTTACTCATCATGGCATTGATACCAAATTCAGCTTCATCCAAAGATTTAATGAAAAAATCTCTAATCTCAGCCATGAGATTTGTAAAGCAGAAAAAGGTATCTGCTTCTGCATGTTCTCTCCACTTTTGATCAGGATCACAAGCAAATGCATAATAAATAGGTCCGACAATTTCATTCATACCTTGTACGTAACCCTGGCCAGGATTTAATTTTGCATACAGAAACAATATTCTTTCTAATACTTCCCAATGGGCTTCACCACCTTCCAAGGGGGCATAATCTTCAGCAGCTTTGCGAGATGAAACAGCGATCTTAGTTACACCAAGACCCTTCCTCTCGACACTAGCACTTTTTAAAACTGTGTGGTGCACTCTCTGATGTAAACGTTTCTGCCCATTGCTGTGAACAATGGCTTCACATGGATATTCGGTTCCCTGTTGGAAGAACGAAATATCTGGGCAAAGTCTTCTTACATCTTTATCGATTTGTAGCAAAACTTCATTATCTTTAAAGTATGTTTGCCATTTACTATCTGGATCCAAATTCAGTGGATGATCATCTGTGGTAACATCCACTACCTGTCCAGTTTCTAGACTGGATTCTCCTGGAATGACAATGAGATCATCTATAAAAGATTTGTACAGTTCTCTTTTACGAGTCAAAGTTTCAGTCCATTTCTCCCTCGTAAAAGGTATATAATTAAGTAACAGTTTCCAGCACAGCGGCCTCAGACTTCCTTCGTCGGGTATGCCATTGAAACACAATCTCTTGAGTTGATACACATCAACCTCCTTTGCATTGAGTACATCTTCAAATTCCTGTATCTTTCTCTTTAAGATACTCATCCTTTACACATGCTATACTTCACGCCCACACCAGGATAAGCTTCTTAGTCATCCAATAAGCGGAACTATATAAACCCTGCAAAATTATTATATACTAATTCATTCTGATACACATATCGAAAATAGTTGTCCGGCTTTTGCTTGTATCGCTAAATTATCATCATGGAGATATCCGCGCTGCTTTTTTACTTTTTATCAACATCGAACGCATACAGTTCGTAAACACCAGTCGGTCGTGAATGTCGTGATATATTGCTGAGAGAAACAGCTGAAGCTCTGAACAATATTGTAAATTATAATAGAGTCAGTGCACTCGAGATCTCTCCTTTTACGAAAATATAGGAGAATGTTACCAGAAATGGCGACCGCTGAATTTGTCGCATGAACCTACTCTAGCATAAATTTAATATCCGTAATTGATCGTTTACCATTTACAATATTACAATCGCTATAAGTACCGTAAGTACCGGGATTGTTTATAGTACGATTTGTAATTACATTATTATAAAAATAATTAATTTTTAATTTTGAAATTTAACGCGCGTTCATAATGAAAACAACTTTGATACAGTTTCTATTGGTCAGTATTGAATGTCGTCACAAAGCTATAAGATTTTCAAATGTGCATTGTTATTATCGTACCTACACATTGCACTACCTACTTATATTGTATTTAGTTTTTTTTTTATATTACATCTATTTATGCTCCCCATTGACGGAGGTCTACGTGGTGTTTGTAAACAGAACACATCGTCTGGTAATATATTACAGGAAGAATAAGGTACTAACTCAGCTAATCGCGTAAGGTGTCAATTTGCATGCTCCGTTTTTTCATTGACTTTCGGGACACACTGCATAGTTTAAAAAGATCTGTTTCTGATTTGTCTTGCGATTTAAGAAGAGGCTCTTTATATGTCTTTTTATATATGTATAGCAAAACAAACCAGAAAGAGATTTTTTTCGGTTCTGCAGCATGTGCCACGAAAGTCGATGAAAAAACGGAGCATGCGAATTGGCACCTTCTCATACGCGCTCAGCTGCGTTGGTACCTTTTCATCGCGCTCCGTTCCAATCGGCCATAATATATAAGACTGCATCGATATAAAAATTTAAAATTATGAATATTTATTTTTACAAATATTTTATTTTCGTTATACTTTACATTCATTCTAACTTTTTATTTATTAGCTTTTAAATTCGATATGTATACTGAATAATACAATCAACTGACTCTTTTACAAGCGATACGGCAACTTTTCCACTTAAGTCTTAAATGTTTATATTTACGTTATTGTCTAAAAATATCTCAAAATGAGGAGATTAAAAAATATAGAGCCACAAGTAGTATGTTGAATGGGAGTCAAACCAGATGGATCATCAGCATTAATATTGGCACCATAAGTTATCAATAACTTGACTATATCCGCGAACTTTTCAGAACTGTTGCTATAGTACATGCAATATGCAAGGAAGTAAATCTAGCTCATTCTGATGCAAAAAAATCAACATTTTCATTAATATGATATTTACGTAAAGTACTTTCTAATAAATTTATACATTTTTGTTTATCTTTTTTTTTTGCAATTTGCAATGGTGTAAGACCATAAGCATTTTTTATTCTACAGTCAGCTTTATACTTTAACAGCAATTGAATAAAATTATTACCACTTGAAATACATTCAACTATAAAGTGTAGTGGAGTATAGCCAGGGAAAAATGGTGAATGGGAATCAATTTGTAGATTAGCATCTGCACCTTCTTGTAAGCACTTTCTTAAAAGTACAAAATTTTGCCTCATGCAAGCAACATGAATTAAAGATAATCTCGTATCATCAATGTATTTTAATTTATCTACAGTATTAGTAGATAATAGTGAATAAAGTAACCTTTTAGTCTTACTAGTCAGGGCATGTTGTAGTGGAGTTTTTCCATCTTTATCCTTTGCATTTATATCAGCTCCGCGATTTACAAGCAATTCAACTACTTCCTCATAAGAAGAATCGCATTCATAACTATAGTCTTCAGCATCCACATGAAATTGAAAATGATAATTTAAGTCTGGTTCTACTGCCATATGAAGTGCAGACTTTCCTTGGGCTTCTTTAGCATTAATATTAGCACCATTATCAAGAAGTAATGTAACTATTTCATCTGAATATACCCTCTCGAACAGTGCAAAATGTAATGGTGTATAACCAGCCCACTTTCGTGACGTTGAACTAACAGAAGCATTTACATCACAATTACATTTTATGAAATCCTTAGAAAGACACTTTAATTTTGCAAAACAAGCAATATGAAAGTGTGTCAATCCATCACTATCGGCAGGATTGATTTTTCCAGTTTTTTGAGAATTTATTAAATTGTAAAGGATATACATATCATTTTTTCCAGAAGAGAAAACTAAATCTTCCTCAGAAGAATTATAGTCATCATCTGGCACATCACGATCAAAATTACCTTGAGCTGCAAGATGAATTGGTGTTGAGCCATCTACATTTTGAATTAAAACATCACCGCCATGCTTCAAAAGAAGAATTACCATGTCGTGACATCTTCGAATGACAGCAAAATGTAAAGCAGTTTCACCAGCCTTATGATTCTTATGAATAAATAGTTCTTTATGTCTTATTTGTGAATTCTTAACATAAATATCTGTAATGTCTAACACTATAGCATCATTGACATTTACTCCACTTTGAATGAATTTTTCAGCAACTATACTATTATCTGTCATGCATGCTATATGGAAGAGAGATAATCCCCTTTTGTCGCTTGGATTATCCATACTTTCACTACAGAATGATAAAAGTAAATCCACTATTTGCTTATTTTGCTGACGAGTTGCAAGATGCACTGGAGTGCATCCAAGTGCATCTTGAAGTGCAATGTCAGCCCCTTTCTTTAATAATATTTTTATTATTTCATCGCACCCAAATTCTACTGCTACGTGAAGCAGAGAATAGCCAGCCCAAATCAATGAATTTAAAGAAAATGTGTTGTTGATTGTTACATCTTGTTCAAAAAAAGATTTGATCTGGGTAGAGTCATTTTCTTTGCAAGCAAATAAGAACTTGGACAGTTCAGCATCACTAGGAAAAATACTGTTTTTTAAATTATACTTCTTCACAACTACATCAATAATTATTTTTAGTTTTTGGTTGCATTTACAAATATTAATAGGAGTTTTTCCATTAGCATTTATGAGAGAAATATTTGCTCCAAAATTTAGCAGCAACTCTACGATTTCGTAATCATTAAATTCTACTACAAGATGTAATGGTGTATAACCAGCCAATATTGGTGATTCAAAATCAATTGGAGCATTGACTGATGCACCTTCATGCAAAAATTTTTCTACCGTAGCTTTATCGTTAATCATACAAGCAATGTGGAAACAAGATACCCCTGTATTATCAATGAAGGCATTATGTTGTGAGAGTATTTCTATTACTTCTGCATTTTTATACTTTAATGCTATATGCAATGGCATATAACCAGACCAATGGTCTGCAGACCTTATAGGAACATTTACTTCTACTTTATTTTGCAAAAAATTTTCTACGACACTTATGTTATTTCTCCAACAAGCTATATGAAAATGGGATAATCCCTTGTCATTAATTGGATTAATGGCATAATTTTTATGCGCTGACACTATTAAATCTACAATATCTGTGGTTATTCGAGAGCTTGTGTAAGCTAAGTGCAGTGGCGTCTCATTATTCTTATTTTTAATGGTTATATCAGCTCCTCGATTCAATAGCAACTCAATCAATTCCGAGATCAGTTTCATATCTTGGCCATATTGAACAATAAAGTGTAATGGTGTGTATCCAGCAAATTTGGAGTTAGTAGTCCTAGCAAAATAATTAATATCCTTTAATCCTTCCAAAATCAATTTAATAGATTCTTTACTATTACGCTTTGTGCAAGCAGTATAAAGCTCGTATAACTTTTTCTCGTTGAAGAGATCCATTGTAAATTTTCGTTTCGTTGAAATCTAGAAATAGATAAATAACATGTAATAATTGATAATTTAAAATTAAGTAAGTACCTCGGTTTAAAAAATCAGATGAAAAAACGAAGTTTTGACACGCTTTTTCATCTGATTTTTCAAAGCCGGGATATATTTTAAATTCTTTCGCCTTTTCTGCATCTCGACGCGCATGCCATGCACTTGATAGTTAAGGGGAGGTCGGAGCATCCTTAAGATAGCTCTATGGGTACTCTCTAGTCTACTGAGAGATGAAACAAAAAATTGTTTTAAATACTTTATAAGCGTGTTAAAAGTGTTTCAAAAATTTTTTCTTCATTTTTCATTTAGATTTAATACCCTATTCTTTATTATTTTATTAAAATAAAACATTATTGAAAACAATTCTCTGTTTATTTGACTTCGGTTTCATCCTGACATGAAAATGTGGCAATACTGGACAACGAGTATCCAATTGTATGACGAATGATGCGATGTTGCCAAATTTCTATCACTTCCTAAACTAACCGTGAAAACAAGATTTTGCTTGTTGTTTTAATAAATATCTTTTAATTTTACACGATAACCTATAATAACTTTTATATTTTTGAAAAGCTGAGATATCAATCTATTAAAAACTAGTTTTTCAATAATGGCATACACCGCTATCTATAAAAAAATCTTTCACTTCTTGACTCTCAGAGTGCCTGTCCCATAAGGGCTAATTTTTAATTTTTACACGATAACTCGCCTTAAAATTTATAAAATATATTCATTAAATCCTCCTGAATATTTCTACGTAATTATTTTTTATGTCTTAGAAAGTCGGATTAACCCTAGAGCTACCTTAAAGTTTAAAAAAAAAAAAACGATAAGTCAAATACTTAAGCCTCATATTGCACAGAATGATTAATTATATCAAGTACTATGGCGCTTAACCCCGGATATTACTCAAAATTATATAAATAAAAAAAGTTACATGCAGAAATAGTCATGACCATAATTTTGAGCATAAACACCCCTTACTAGTTCCAAATTTGTGTAAAAACGACTAATCATATCCTCTTGAAATCGCACTGGATTTTTTATTATATTGAGAACCATGGCGCTCAATTCCAAGTATTCATTTTTATCATTAACTCTTAGCTGCCACACCGGGGTCAATAAGTTTATGACCCCAACTATAAAAAATTATTATTGCAAAAAATCTATTTAATATTTCGTCTTGATTTTTTTTGTTCATGTTCAGAGGTTACTTTAATGATTGATATGTGTTATTTAATCAAAAAATTTGAAAAAACAAAAAAAACTAGGTACTTTAAATTATAGATGAAAAAGCCGGGGCGCGAACTACCCCAGTGTGGCATCTACAAAAGTTAATAGAAAAAGGTATCATCGAATCAAAAATCACGTTCATAGCTCTACCTCTCCTGCCAGTACCAACATGTAATGAAAGAATAGAATAGAAATTTTTAATTTTAAATGGAAGGATACTAATTACCTTATTTTTATGAAATAACCCTACTGAAAAAAAATACGTGATGAAGTTACGTTATAAAACTATGCTCGTAAACCACGTCCGACGTCGTAAAGCCATGTAATGAAACCTGCACGTGTCTGTTATGAATTTTCGAAAATTGAAACATTTCATGTTTGGTATTATTCATTAGATACTAAAGTAGATTTTCACAAAGTTTGAAAATATTTTGGAGATTATTTAGTAAACATACATACTTTTAGTATGATACATCGACCTGGGTATCGATATGACATTCTTTCTTATTTCTCCATTTATTGTTAATGATTTAGGTAGGTACCCTTAAAGTGTGTTTCAAATTAATACAAAATCCTTAGATATTATCATATCATATAAATAAATTTCGATCCAATCTTAGCGTCAATTATTTTGTAATACGTAATTGACTGACGAAAATGCATTTTTTCATAAGAGCCCGTGTTAAAAAGTGAAAAATTATAACATTTATTTCTCTGCTCCAACGTACCCTGGCCTTTTGAAATTTGGTCTGGATGTTTTTAATGTAAAATTTAATCTGTGTACGAAATTCTTTAGCATTATTTCTATTCACTATAGAACCTACTTAATCACGTGACTGTTTTCTTTTAATCGCTTGAATATTGTTTATTTATAAATAAATCGCCTGTTTTTTGTATTGCAAAATAATTTCAAATTAAGAGATTAAAATTACTAATTAAAAAAAATCGCCTGTTTTTGTTATAAAAGATGACTAGAATTAATTAGAATAAAAAAATAATTAATGAAAAAAAATTTTTGACCCTGCCGGGACTTAAACCACGCACCTTCGGATTATCATTCTAGAGTGTGACAGGCAGAAATATGCTTTTTGACTCGGCGGCGTCACCCAGAAAATATTCTAAGTCCCTTGAATAACTTATTTGGGAAAAAAATGTCTTTTTAGCGAAGCTGTATTTTTCTATTTTCGAGCATTCTCTATCGATTAGACATGCTCCCAAATAGTACCATTTTTCAAATATAAATGAATCTGGTAAATCTGTGGTTTCTTTTTTTTATAGACATTTTTAATGGTTCAAAAAATTAAGATAGTATTTTATAAATGAATAATGCAACGATAAAAATGTGATATTTTTATAAAAAATCACCTATTGAAGTTATATATATTTTTAATGTCAAATATTATTCCTTGTCAAGTTATGAATAGGAACCCCAGTTTTCGAATTTTTGCAATGTCTTATTTTGGTCCTGAGAAAGATCGCCAATTACTGTTAAACAATATGAAATGTCTCGTCGCGCAGATTTACCGCGCACTCTTTTTCCTATATATCTCTGATTTTATTTGACGAAATGAAACTTTTCGAAGCTTGTCTTGAAGAAAATGCAATATTTTATGACATTGTATAGAAATACAAGTCAAAACTTTTTGAAAACTATAATTTAAATCGGCTGATAATTAATATTTTTGTACCAAAATCAAAAGTTATAAGCGATTGAAAATTACATTAATTTTGGGCGCATTTTGCAACCGAATTTTAAAGACTTCAATTTACCTTTATTTTAGATCGCTTACAACTTTTGAAGAAAAATAACTCGTGTACTAAAAGTCTAATGAAAGCTTTATCATTTACACTTTTAATGTGCACTCTGCAATTTGTACCTCGATTAAATGAGCCTTTACTCGAGTTCTAGAACCCATTGGACAAAACCTCTAGGCAATAACAAGTTTCATATTATCGGCCAAAGAAAGTCTTTGGCCGGTTTCCCGGACTCTTCGGGTTTCCCTTATATACTACCTAATAAAACAAAGTGTCCGTAAATCACAGAAATTCAATTTAAAAAGATAGGACTATTATAATATTATAATTAATTAATTTTCTTTCTGAAAGTCATGGACTGAGCAAAGATCGGATGAAGCTAATAATGGATACGGATGCGGGTTCAGATGACGCAGTTGGAATACTCCTGCCATTCGAGCTGGACATCCTTGCCATCACCTATGCTTATGGCAATACTTAAGAGCCGAATGTCGAGAGCAATGTCCTCAAGCCTCGCCTCAAGACCATGCATATGACCATCACTCAACGATCAGCTAGGTTTTTCTTGAAAATCTACATACGACTTTTCATGCTAACATACAGCAATATTACAGTAATATTAATGTATCAGAGCCCAGAGGAAGATAAAATACCAAAACAAAATAAATTTTCGAGGAAGATACACGGAAAAAAGACTGGGGGAGCAGTTGCCTCAACTGGTGTTGCTGTTAATCAACGCATACGGCGAGCTGCTTGCCCTTCAAACGGGAGAGCAGTTCACTCTTTTTGGGAGCACCATTCGCCCATGCTATAGTATAATAAACAAGATACATATAGTACAGTAACAAGATACAAAACACAAATGAAATAGAAACGACTGCATTTTGATTATTAGGTAAATCGGGGTCGAAAAAACCGATTTTCATATTTGCAGCTTCCTAAGTCAAGAGGTTCCATGCGAAAACAGAGTTTCAAAGTTTTATTTGCTTATATCTCGAGAACGGCTTAGGCTAGAACAAAATGGTTTACACCAATTGAAAGTGCGTAAAATTTTACATTGGAAATGGTTTTTTATTCGATTTCGATGAGTGTAAAGTTTCGAGATAATTAATAGAAAAGAAATTATCTCAACTCTCCGTAGTGAGTGGGGTAACCAGTACCCCAGAAGCAGAGTAGCCGTTGCACACTACTGCTAGTGGCGCTGCTACACCGCTCTTGGTGCGGCAGTTTCCCCAATCTTTTTTCCGGTTATTTAAAATAAAAGTTTCACTACGCCATGGCCTTGATCTTGATCTCACGGGGTTACTGTCTTAACAATTATTTAGAGCTATTCCAGGTGTCTCAATATTTCATCCAAAATTTTTATAGAGGTATATAAAATGACAAACGTTGATCAATTTTCTAGATTTCAATCTATGCCGGTGCAACAAGACGGTGATTTTTCACCTGACTTTTTGACACAATAAATGATCTGATTTCTCATGTGCTGAGCACTTCGTTTTTAATAATTAAAAAAATATTTAAAACCCGTATTATGTCAGATCTAGCGTGACATATATGACTTATTTAACTAAATAAAAAAAACGATAAAATGTAAATAACTTCACTTAGGTGTTACTGTTTAGGTGTTATCATCCGGATGTTAACACATATATTTCACATTTTCACGCTAGATCTGACGTAATTAGGTAAACGAGATAAACGAAATTAGGTGATTTATCGTATCAAAAAGTCAGGTGAAAAATCACCTGATGTTTATCTGATTTCTCACCTGATTTTTGAAAGCAGGGTGTTCAACACAACTCTGATACACGGGGTCTGATTATTTTGCCCAAAATGCAATTCCTGAAAGCTAAGAAAATCCAAGACCGCATGCTCTTCCTTATGTCGGCAGCTCACCTTTTTATAACATGAAAAATGACGATCTGGATCTCCCCTATATTCATGTCGGAAGCAGGACTGGTATACTATATATACACAAAATTAGCTATATAGTAATACAGTATTTACTATACTTATATACGTATTTGTTCCAAACCCCACGTGGTACTATAAATAAAAATGTCTGTCCCCCATCTTCTGGCATCAATCAGCTAAGTGTGATTTTCCAAGCTGCACAATGAAAATTTTTTCCTAATTAGAAAGTTAATATCTTGTACAGAAGAAAAATGTTGAGTCTGACAATAACGGGAAGGCGACTATTAGTTCGAGGACGGGTTCTCAGTACTTGGTCGCCTCTTGCAACTGCTTTTAATACCAGATCATCGGGAATATTTGACTTAAATTTCGGCCGCAAAGAAACTGTAAGTATATATTTTCATGTATGCCAACAATCTTCCCTTAGATTTGAAAATTTGATAGCTTTTATAAGGAGTGTAGGAAAATAATTCTATTTGTTTCAATTTATTTGGAGGTTAGAGAATGTGGGAAATAAACTCTATAAGTACTTTTAAATATTTCTGTTAATTAGTTTTCTAATTTTTGATTAGAGTGAAAGGTGTAACATCAAAATATATGTGTCGCAATTAATCATACAATTTTGCAACTGAAAATCGACTTTTAAGTAATGTAAAAAAAATATTCTTTTAGGGATTGTTTGGAATTCCAGAACTTCAATATGCAAGTGGATTTCAGGAGCTTGAGAATGAAACAATTATTCGCACAGAAGAACTGATCAATGAGGCTGTCAATTGTCAAGGAAACCGTACTAGAAAAATGGTTGAAATCTTTGATGAATTATCGGATGCTCTCTGTAGAGTAGCTGATATGGCAGAGTTTATAAGAGTGGCACATCCAGATCCTCAATTTGCACAAGCTGCCGAAGATGCTTGCATTGCAGTAAGTGGCATTGTGGAAAAGTAAGGGTATTATTAAATTTTTAACCTAATTTAAGCTGCTTTTATTCACAATTGGTATTTGTAACTGTTAGAAACGGGTAATTTTGTTTTTAGATTAAATACCAATCGCCAGTTATATGATGCATTATCTAATGTTGTTCATCATGGAGATATTGTGCAAACCACTGAAATTGATAATCACGTAGCTAATCTTTTTCTTTTTGACTTTGAACAATGCGGTATACATTTGCCTGAAGCCCAAAGAAGTAAAGTAGTAGAACTAAATGATAAAATTCTGCAGGTACAATTTTACAAACTTTTAATCAGCTTTTTATAAGTTGAGTTTGAGTTAAGAAAATATTTAAGAAATAATTTAGTATTAAATATACTAATTATTTGTAGTTAGGTCAAAAGTTCATGTCTGGTGCTGTTGAACCTCGTGTAATAAGCATAAAGGATGTGCCTGAAAAACTCATTAGATAGTAAGTAAAAATAAAATTGTAATAATTAAATTTATGAATTTTGTTTGTAAAAATTTATAATCAGAGTCTGTCCTCAGTTTTCCCAATGACAGTAAAAATGTTATTGTGAGTGGTATAAATACAGAATCCAGTGACACATTAGTAAGAGAAGCTGGATATAAAATATTTTTGTTTCCCAATGCCAAACAAGAACAATTGCTTCAGGGCTTACTAAATGCCAGACATGATCTAGCTCAAATTTGTGGATTTCCTACTTATGCCCATAGGTAAGTATCTTAGAAAATATATTTTCTACTAATTGTCTCTTTAACTGAATTAAAAAAAGGAGGAACACATTTTCAGGGCTGTCCGTGAAAGTACTGTTCAAAGGCCAGAAAGTGCACATCACTTTTTAAATCTAATGAATGCTGAGCTGGTAGATAGAGCTGACAATGATTTCGCTGAATTACAGAAAATTAAAGATTTAGATACACCTAGTAAACAAGTGTGTATCAATCTATCTTTTCTTCACTCTTTTATTGATTTCATTTTGATTCAAGAAAAATAAATATATTTCATAAATAAATGAATTTTAATTCTATACTATTAACTATTTCAGCCATTAATGCCATGGGACACTGCATATTTGTGTTCAAAGACACGAAAAACGTGGTTGGGCTCATCTAACGAAGAGTTTGCTCCATATTTTTCCCTAGGAGCTTGTATGGATGGTCTAAATTTACTAACTCAGGCATTGTATGGAGTTCGACTGGAACACCAGCCTACTTTGGCTGGTGAGGTCTGGGCACCAGATGTTCATAAATTGGCTGTCATTGATCAAGATGAAAAGTTACTTGGCTACATTTATTGTGACTTTTTTGATAGGAAATGTAAGCCAAATCAAGATTGCCACTTTACTATAAGAGGTGGACGAGAATTGCCAGATGGGTCATATCAGGTAAAATTTTAATTTTGGAAATTTGAAGTTATTTCCTACTTGATCTTTATTTATGTTAACTTTGCGAAAAAAAATTGTAATAATAATTTACTAAAGTAAATTCATTAAATAAGTATTTACTCCATGATCGCTTAGAATCCTGTGGTTGTACTGATGCTCTCTCTGCCATCACCACACAAATCAGTTCCCAGCTTATTGAATCCATCATTAGTGGACAATTTATTTCACGAAATGGGACATGCTCTGCATTCTATGCTTGGCAGAACAAAATATCAACATGTAACTGGAACAAGGTGTAGTACTGATTTTGCGGAAGTGCCAAGCATTCTCATGGAATACTTTGCTAGTGATACAAGAGTAAGTTTATAAATTAAGACAGTTTATCTTTTATATACTTTAAATTGAAAATTTTATTAATTAATATTTGTAGATTGTGTCTTTATTTGCAAAGCATTTTGCAACTGGAGAGAAAATGCCAGAAAATATGTTGCACAAAATTTGTGCTGCAAAGAATTTATTTCCAGCATCCGAAATGCAGAGTCAAGTGTTCTATAGTATGTTAGATCAAGTATATCATGGCGGTAAAATAAGAGAATCAACTACACATATTTTGGAAAAAGTACAAAATCAATACTATGGTCTGGCTTACGTCCCAAGTACTGTAAGTTTAATGTATTTCTATTTGTGTTCTCATGAATAATTTCGCTTTTGCATTTAAAGGGATTTCAATATTTTCATTTTATTTGAAAATTGATTAACATCGAAACATTCAGTTGATGAGACCCCTCTAAAAAACTCATAAATTGTAAAATAAAATGAAACTAGTGATATCTTTAGCTAATTCATGATTAATATTTAAACTGTGAAATTATTTTTTTTTACTTAGGCTTGGCAGCTGAGATTTTCCCATCTGGTGGGTTATGGCGCCAAGTATTACTCGTATCTGATATCGCGAGCTATTGCTAGCTGGATTTGGCAAACGTACTTTGAAGCAGACCCGTTAAGTCGTTCATCAGGCGAACGTTATAGGCGTGAATGTCTAGAACACGGCGGTGGTAAACCGCCTTCGAAATTGGTAGCTGACTTCCTTAATCAAGAAGCCAGTCCTGAGAACTTCACCAAATCCGTTATCAATGAGATTGACGCCAAGACAGACATAATCAGAGATATCAAGAGCAAAGTCACTAAGCATTGGAAATAAAGTACGTATCTAATGGATTAAGTAGGACTATTTTTTAAATTCAAAAGACGGAAACAACACAAATATAGTAGATATTTATAAAATGCATTAAATTAAACCTCTGTCAATTCTAGTCCCTTACAGTGATTTCAGATGATCTGCTTTTCAAGTCATAAAAGTGAAATTCTGTTAGATGAAATAGGAAAGTGTTTTTATATTACTTGATGAAAATAATTATTAACAAAAAACATTTTAATGCTGTTCCATCAATATATAGATAACGTTGAAACATGATCATTAGTGATTGAATGAAAAAAGAATCAATTTGATTTTTGAAACCACTAAAAATAAAATTACAATATTAATTGTTTGTAAAATTCTTGTTATGCGTTTTGTACATTATCAGCGAATATGTAAACATTACAAAGTATATTTTTTGTATATTTATTTAGAAATAATTTACAAATCGAAGGCCGTTAAATTATAAATAACTACATTACTTATACACATGATTCTACGACTTTATGTATAGCTAAAATTTTTTAAGATAAATATAAAGAATTATTAATTCTCACTACCCACATATAAAATTTCTATTATTTAAGGACTTTCAATTTTTTTTATAAAAACCACTCAATTCAAAATTGAAATTAATATAAAATTTGAATACTTTGGTTCTGAGAGGGAAATTCCTTTCACTTTACGTTAAAACTTCTCAAAAATCGGTAATTAATTTGTAACAAGGTTAATTCCATTGCAGAATAATATAGTTTGTTTGAAATGTAAAATACAAAAAAAAACTAGCTTATAATGAAAAAAGGGAAAGTAGTTTATACTGTGACAGGAGATTGGGGTATGGTCGCGATTGGCCTGTAGCGGAGTTCTCCAAGCGTTAGGGCGAGGTCAAGGAAATAAGTTGTGAGATTGATTTAGCTAGATCGATTGTTTATTAGTATCTCGAGATGAGAGAGAACTGCTCGCTGCGCGGACTCTCGGCGACTGTCGGGCTTTCCTGACCGAGCTCAGCGAACGATCCTTGTGCGATCGGTCGTAGCTGAGGTAGAAGAAGCTCCGACGGAAGTCCGGGTCGCGTAGACCGAGGTTTCTTGGAAATCTCGTGGCCGTACGTGACAAAACCAAAGAAAATTAAACGGAAAAATTGAAATAAATGAAAACTTTGTGTTTTATTTATTTTATTACAAGTACCTGTTACTATTTACAACTTCGACAAACATCCTATGAATCTGTTACATAAAAATAATTTTCGTAATATATTTTTTTTACTTCTGATTCAAGACAATAATCCTGGCATATAAATTCAAAGGCAGTCCTACTGATTGACAGTTTAAAAAATTTCTTTTACCCACAGTATAACGGACAACTCACAGAAAAGAAAACCGCTTTTTTTAATGCAGTCTCTTCCAAAAATCCAAGATAATGCAATTGAAAAGTGCATAAAAGCAAAAATATTGTAATAATTCAATATGGAATAAACCAGTAAAATAATAGGATTAAAGCGATCCTCACAATTTTTACATCTCTCAAAAAAATGTACTATTGATTACAAACCTTGAATATTTAAAAATGAACCTGTAGTATTTATATTTATGATTATCTTTTTTAATATTTTTTTTCTTTTTTCAATATAATTATTCACAAAGAAACACTGGATACATTACTTTATACAAGTATTTGTTTACTTCTTTCAGATATCAAACTTGAAAGTACATAATTAATTGCTTTGTAAATTAGGCATTAAAAATTCCGTTGCGCTACCATTATTACCGAACAATTTTTGCTATTCATTTTTATTATACAAATAATTATAATTTACAGGTTATTAATAGCCTTGTAAATCGAAACTGAACATCCGAAAGAATCGAAGAATTAGTTTTTTTTTTGTACATAAGATAAATACATTATTCTTGATCAAATCACTTACAAGAAAAAAATTGATTACTCTATAAATAGCGTGGCTTCGCAAAATATACGTTTTCAACGACATGCGAAATCTCTCCACGTTCACAGTTGCTGCGCACACTAGCTTTCTTTCTCTGTAGAAATCAGAAAAAAATATTTAGCCCTTGTTTCTGTTTCTCATGAAGTATAGACATTTTTAAGCTAAGATAAGCAATTGCAATACTCTGTCCAAGTGCAGATTCGTTTCATTTTCTATTTTGTAACTCAGGGCGGAGTCACATGCTAGCCGATATTCTAGCAAATTTCTTTGTGCGGGCATACGAATCCGCCGCCTGTTACAATTTTATATGTACTTATAAAACGCATAGCATTTTAGAGGTTTTTTAAAAGTTTATCTAGCACTTAATTTACCGACACTTCGATTATTTTAATTTTATTCGCGCGATTATTTTTCCTTTTTAATTTTTAATTTCCTGCATCAATTATTACATTTTTTTATGATAACAAAATTTACTATCAGAATTCTCTTCCTGTCGTTTCTACAGTAATATTTTGAGAATTGAATTATAAAATTTTAAATTTTTGATCAGCTATTCTTTATTAAAAAGTTACTATAGATTTTCTAATAAATAATATACTTAATTATATTTCGAAGTTTGATAAAAAATTCGTAACAATTGAGTAAATTACAAAAATATCAGAGAGTCGGTAAAAAAGGACTCGACATACACTCAAAAGAGGATAACTTCGTTAGATAGTTTCGCTCTTACTGCTCATATAAACTAATCAGTAATATGATCGCCCGCAAAGGTCGAAGAAGTCCAAAATACAGTCTCTGCTGATAAAAAATGTGACGTCCTTAATTAAGTATTGCCCGTTATCGAACGATTTTTTGATGTTCTATTTTCTTTTGTTTCACCCCCACTGTCACAAACGTCACTGCAATTAGTTCGTTATTTCCATGTTTTATGCTCCCTTTCTCTTCTCGTTAATTATCAATACCATTTCCATTTGTTTTTTACTAAAAACTCTCACCACCATCCAATACGATGTAACTTTGGCATTTCCACTACGTGGTTACGCGACATAGTTGTATTGATTCGCATTGTCCCTGTCTCTTTCCATGTAATCTCTGTCAATCAACGACTCTATTCTTTTTTTCAAATCGGCAGGCTAAAACATAAAAAAAAAATTAATAAATGTCGAAATAGATTCTAAAATTAGAGAAAATTTTTAACAATTTCTATTTTTCATTTAATATAAACATACCTTGACTGGGAACTTAAGCTGATTGTATAATTCACTTATAAGAAGATTATGCGTCAGAGTTTTTCTCATTTTCATAATTCTAACTATTGCTGCATCTATTTGGTACTGCCTGTCTTGGTATACCCGCTCTTCTGTTGCTTTTTGTTCCTCATTCTAAATAAAATATTAATATAAAGTATTTTAATTAATTGTGATAATACACATTACTGCGTTTGTCTAGTATAGCTAATCTATTATTTATTTTTAAAATATTATCATGAAAAAACTACAATTATATTTCTAAAGCATTTAGTTCTATCAATTTGAATAAAGAACGTATACAGGAACTCACCGTTTCCTTCATCTGAATCTGATTGATCTTTATTCGGAAAAGTTTGTTGGTGAAATCGGCATTGAAAATAAATACATCGTGGTCGGCAACGTCGCGACCCTTGGGATTTTTCTGTAGCACACGAGCCTTGCCGCAAGCCAACGACTGTAACGTCCGTCTAAGCTCACCATCCTCGATGTTCGTAGCGGCCTTGATCTCCTCAAAGGACAGAGTATCAATTTCATTGAACAAAATTAGCACCAGTGCTTGAAACAGCGAAACTTGCAACTCTTTGTTTCCCTAATGACAAAAATATATAAAATATTATATTACCACTTCTAGAAATGGTAGGATAGGGTAACAGTGGATTATATTAGTAAATTATTAGAGAGAAGGAAAGCGAAAAGATCCTAACGCGTACCTGATTGAACCAAGCTTTTAATACGCAATGTCCAAGGGTAGGCTGCCACTGCAGCTTTCTACCACTGTGCTTGCCCAAATAAAACTTATTGAATATATCCTGATATTGGACCATCTCTGCCGGCAGGGTGACCTCCATAACTGGGTACGTCGGCCAATATCCCATTGTGAGTATCGATACCGTCAGATCTAAATTGCTCGCTATCAACTCATTCTGCAAATTACCTGAGTACTGTTTAAACGCAATGTTTATGTCTTTACTTAGCTCCATGTCCTTAAACATTCCCTCAAGTTTGCTGGTGAATCCACCGCCGCATTCCTGCTTGAGTTTCGAGAGCATTGATTTTTCGGCGTCCACAGAAGCCGACTTACCAACCAGCAGACGCTTAGCGAGATCTTTTTTGTAGAAAGCTTCGAATACATCCTTGCCGTGGATGAAACGAAATAGAACCATAATCTTGTCGAGTAAACGCTCGAGCTCCTCCTCGGTCGCTTCTTTGTTGCCGGCACGTAACTTGCAGTCGACGAATTTTGCTAAAGATTTGTTTTGTTAGTGAGGGAAATCCAATGGAATACTTTAATGATAGTTATTAAGAATTTACGCAAACATTTTTATGTTTTACGAACAAAATTTACAAATATGAAATCTGAAGTTTACCTATGAGTTCAGCTGGTTTATTTGCTCTTTGATTGATGAAGGCTTCAAAAGCTTCCTTTAAGCTATTTGCAAACTTTTCATTTCTATGAAAACATGTGTTGACAATATTATCCATTTTGTCCTTAAAATCTAACAGTTCTTGTACCATAGTCTTATCCTTCTCTGGATCTATAACGATAGTTTTACCTCTTTTCTATAAATAGAAATGTTAATGTAAAGAAACATGTGTTGTAAGAATAAAATGTATTATAATCGATCTCAGATTAAAAATATTTACTTTTATGTAACAGTTGAAGTTCAAACAAAGTTCCACTAAACCATTTTTTATACGACTGTACAAATTGTATAGTAAAGACAAGTCACTGATTCTATTTTCATCCAATAATCCACTTAATCCTTTCTGCAATATGCTACTCACATGCTCAGATAATAATTGTTTTTCCACTGTGTGAATCAATGACCATCTAAAATAATATTAATAAAAAAATTAGAATAAACAAAGATTCTCAAGATAACTCTATCAATCTCAACTAAATAAATTTGTAAATTACTTTGTGGAAGTATCTAAATAATGCAGAAGTCTTTCGTTCTCCTCTTGTAAGCGTTTATCAACATGAGCCAAATACTCTGGAACATCGTGTTCCTGCATTAACCTCTGTCCTTCTGCAGCGTACAACCTTTCTGTGGCTACCAGGAATTTAGTCTCAAAAGCATCCTGATAGATTTGCAGATCAGAGAGCATTCGTAACAGAGATTTCAGAAGGGTGCGATCTACTGTGTCACCCTGGCGTTCTTTTTCAATTAGCATTAAGAGACCCTCCACTGTGCGGGTTTGCACCAAATTATTGAGTACAATGTGCAGTCTGAAGAGGTATAGTCCCATATCCCTGAAAGAATTATTAAACTTATATTTTATTGCTTACTTTTAATTTGAGATATCATCAGATATATTTTAAATAAATCTTACCAGATAGATGAGATACTAGGATTTTGCAAAACATAGGTTCTATCTAGATAAAGAAATATACTCCTAATCATGATCATCTGTCTACAATGTGACTGCCAGCACTCATTCATTTTTTTCAAAAAAATGTGTCTATCCATAGATTCAGCTAAAAATTGTTCTATGTTAGCCTTGACATGTGTTTCCACAAGCACTGTCAAATTGCTATAGAGAGTTGATGCCATTTTGTGACTGCACATATTTTCTACAGCTTTATACAGTTCCTCTAAGGAGTAGCGTATGCTTTTGCTGGTTTGTATAGCAACAACTGCCTCTCGAAGTTTTTCCCATGTTTCTTCTTGATAATTCTCCGGAAGCTTTGGTTTATCTATTAAATAATAAAAAAGTGAAAATTTGAATACATTTTACTAAATAAAATCTAAAGCATTCATTTTATTGGTTATAGAATAAAAAATTTAATTTTATATCTGTTATAACTACTAAAAACTAACGAACTAAAATCAACTATTTGTTCCTTTGTTTTAGCAAAAAAAATTGTAAAGAATCAATCTTACAATAAAACTTTATTTTGAAATTACTAATACTCCATCTAGGATGATACTAACAATTACCAGAGACACAGTGCATTAATTTTCAAGGTCTTTTTGTTGGCAAAGAATTTTCAAGGTAAACATTCTTTTAATTCTTTTCTAAAATTGGAAACTGTATGTTTGAATAGGCTTCTTGAGTAATTAGAATCAATTTATTTTTATAAATAAGCACAGTAATTATTTTTATGTGAATTAGTTCATATTACAGATATTACTTCAACTTTCAAGAATTGAAGGTTAATCTAATTTTTATATTTATTGAATCATCCTTTTGACAAATAAAATTTTTATTTAATTATGTTAATAAAACTCTAAATTTTCCGATTTAAAGTAGTAAACACAGACTACATAGTGTAAACAATTTCTATATTTAATAAATAAATGATTAGCCAATAAATACATACCCTTAAAATTTTTAATGATAAGTTTCTTGGCAGTGCCAGGTTTACCAGTGGCTAAGCTTTGTGTTATTTTGTTAACACCATTAGGATTGGCTACAGCCAAAGAGAAGTTTGGTCTTTTATTTTGCGCACCGTTACCCGGAGAGGTTGCTGTAGCGGCAGTGTCAGTCATCGTGCTGTCAAAAACTTCGCTTTCGCTGGAATTGTACCTGGAACGCTTGGCAGCTGGACCACAGACACCAAGCTTGCTTTGGAGCTCGTGCAGCTGCTGATTTGAGCTACCGGCCTGCTGATGCTGATATCGATGGTGATGGCTGTAGTCTGTAGCCAAAACCTGCGTCCTACCCAACCTGGACATATGAGCTCATTGCCCGGCCGTCCGGGCTTGATGGCTCACCTAACCTGCTCTTCTAATTCACCTTCCTGTTGTGATCTTTCGTTTAGTTTTCCAATTTTTTCTTGGATCGCATTGAGTACACCCCAGCCTGCAGTATGAGAAATTTGCAAAATAAAATACCCATTGATTGATCTTGAATTGCTCCGTCGATTGGTAACATTTTTATAAAGTGCTCCATTTTATATTTTGCAAAAAAAAATCGGTAACTTTCGCATGCTTAAATATCTATATCTCTTGAAATAAAGAGTTTTAAAGCATAATTCGGGTGCCAAAAAAGTGCTCCGTTGTCAATGGAAAGTGCCCTTTAGTTAAAAATTGAATATTGATAATTTTTTATTTAATAAAAAAATAAAAATCAATTCTTGGTTTAGAAAACGCAAATAAGATATACGGCGCATGTGCCAAGTGTGCACACGGTACGCGGTACATACACGGTGCATGCATGGTACATAAAAAAGGAGGTTTTAGAGGTTTTCGCTTATTTTTATATAGAAAAAATTATCTTTATATATACATATATTTTTCGGGTTACTAAAGAATTAATCACTCTGATTAAATAAGTTTTTTTTTCTATATAAAAATAATCAAAAACCCCTAAACCCCCGACCCCAATGTTGTTCGTTTGCGGCGGTTTCTTTTTTTATGAATCGCGCACCGTGCACCGTGTACCTGCATGTACCATGTTGCGCATGCGCTGTATATCTTATTTGCGTTTTCGAAACAAAAAAATTATCAATATTCAATTTTTAACTACAGAGCGCTTTCCATTGGCCATGGAGCACTTTTTTGGCACTCAAATCATACTTAAAAAGTTCTTATTTTAAGAGATAAGAGATGGACATTTAAATATGCGAAAGTTACCGATTTTTTTTTACAAAATATAAAACGGAGCACTTTGTAGAAATGTTACCGATCGACGGAGCACTTTAAGATCTATCGATGGGTATTTTTTTTTTTTTTGTAAATTCTTCAATCTGCAGGCTAGGGTGTACCTCCTACAGCAATATTTCCACTTTTTCAACTTGACCACATTAGTCTTTTAGCATTAGTATTCTTATTTAACTTTAGGCCTTCATAAATTATACTGTCTAAAACTGAAAAAGCTTATAAATACGAAACTTACTCATTAATTAGTTATTCTTCAAAATTTATAAAATTTTACAATTTGGCTCTAGTCTCCACTCTCTATCTCCTTATATTTTTTATATTAAAAACACTGCGATATATGAAGATTTTAGAGAGGCGTTTGAACCTTTTTCTCTCTCTTTCTCTTCTTATTCTCCCCTACGCGCCCTTGTCTTTTTGCTCTCCTAACTCCTTCCTATCGCTATCTCCGTCTTTTCCGTCTGACTTAACCTCTCCTATGTTCCCTCAACATTTTTGCGGTTCAACGTTGCAAAACTTCTTATACTCTTTCGTGCACACCGATAACGAACTAACCTCTCACGTGCACACTCGCGAAGTTTTCATCAATTTCTCCGTCTCTTTATTTTTCTTGATCACCCACTACTTACTCACTACACTACACACGCACACACTGCAGTCGTTCATTCGCGTTTTTTTTTCTTTGTCGCTCTTTCTCGCAGCTGCTCCTACTCACTCTCTTTCTTTTAATTCCTTTTTACATCTGGAGCTTTGTATATATATATATATATATAGGTTATGTGTGTAAGACTACGTGCTTATGTACGATATATCAACTAGGTAGATACTTTACACACTACACAAATATGTGTGTACGTAAGTCCGAACCCTCCGCTCCGAAAATTCCGAATGTCTTTTCCGATCATGGAAATTTTGGAAAAAGGTACGCAATACCAGAGATTTTTCTGGATGTTCTCAAGAGATCGAGCTATCCGTACACGCATACCTAATACAAATTTGTTCTTCGCTACTCGTCTCTCTTCAGCTTCGCGATCTTACGGCTGTGTGCGCAGTTGCACACACGCATATCAATTCTCAATTCACATTCTGAAATTTGAAAATCTCTGCGTAAGGTGACGCCTGACCGTCATAATGCAGATATATATATACAGTTATGTGATGGTAAAAGTTTAAAAAGTCGTTAAATCTGAAGTAGTAATGTAAACAATGAGGTGCTTTTTTAGTTAAGTAAGATAAAAAATTAATTTAAGCAAGCAGTATGATTATGTAGGTGTCTATTATAAATTATGCGCACCTGAAATAGAAGTAATGTGTAACGATTTAGATGCATGTGTTTTTAAGCGCAATGAAATTTCGATTTTCGCGGGGTTCTTCCCACTGTAATTGACTGTCAGTAAGTACTCAATTTGCTGTACGTGTGTCTAGATTTAAGATTATAGATATATAATTATATACATATATATATATACATATATATCGAAGTATATATTATAAATATAACTCGATTTTGGAAGAGGAATAAAAATATAATAATAATACGAATTTAAAATGATACCCTTAATGTGTTGAATGTTTATACTTATGCGTGATCGTATTTATACATGAATGTTTTGATTTACACGTTTGTAAGAGCTAATTCAGTTCATGCTGTCGTCAGATTGAATAAGGCGTTCTTAGCAAAAGGCAAAATAAATAATTTAATAAATACATATTAAAAATTCTTTTTTCTACGAATCATTTAATGATTTTTTTCGGTTTTCTTTAAATCGATTTAAAAGACAAAATTCATAGAAAATCTATTTCTGACGATATCTGTGATCAAATAATTCATTTATTTATATAGATATCTTAAGATTTTTATTTTCTATGAAAGAAATTGGAGAGGTCATTATTATCTTTAAAAAAATAAATAAAAATAAAAAGCGGAGTTTCAAACAAAATATGAAAAAGATAAATGATAATTTAAAAATTATCTTATTGATATAGATAAAATAAGTTTCAAAATTAAAAAGTACATAAAATGATAATTTGATAATTTATGATATATTTTTTATAATAATTTTTTCATCATCCGACAAGGGTGTATAATTCCAAAGTCACAATACATATTTAACAATTTAATAATTATAATGCGTAATGCATATACTTGTATAAAGTATAAGGCAGCACTAGAGGGTGAAATGTGTGCAGCAGTTCATGCGATACTATCTTCTGCCAACTGTAGGTAAAAGTTCAAAATCTACCGATGATGGCGGCTGGTCTCGATGATCGGTTACACTCAATTAGTTTTCTGCCTTACCAGTACTCGGGAGTATCATTCGGACTATAGCGTTTATAAATAAATATATAAATATTTATATAATATATTAATGAAATATAGCCCTTTAATAAGATTAGAATTTTTGTTAACTTTAAGAATGCAGATTGTAATCGGTGGTATTTTACAATTGAATCATTTAATTTACGATCTTGTTTTGTAATTTTTACATAAAAACATTGGTCACAATATTCGCGCAAAATTTTCGATTATTCTTTACCAACGATTAAACCGTTATTGGTATAGTTAGTGTAAAAATTATACAATATAAATTGTACTTCCATTTACTCATATGTACCTAAAGGGTACATAAACTTCATAGACCTTAACCCTTTTGCGCACGGACTCAAATATATATAGGCATTCTGCATTTTTCGGACGAGACATCTCGCCATGCTTGAAAGGAACGCCTGTATAGGTACCGATTTCTTTACTTTGGTCTGCCGCAATGGCATCCTTTTTCTCATCTTTTTCTCAAACTTTATGTAGAAAATATCCAAGTACAACCTTTACCTCGCAACGTTATATTAAAAGTCATTGCGATATCGACTCCTCTCCGCGACTTTCTCGCGCGCATGAATATATATATACCTACCAACACACCACAAAATCGTCGCTCGAAGAGTCCGCAGCAATCGTTAAGCACACAGTAGAGATAAAACCGAACAGCACAAGGCCTCGAGATGTTTAAAAGTCTTTTTCCCTCTACTCCTTTCTGTCCGAGAAGCACGAAGAGTGAGAGAGAAAGAGAGGGAGAAGAGATCGAGAAGCGAAATTAGCGGTACTTTTCTTTTCTCTCTCTCGGTCCATTAAACGTCACGTGCACGCACAACGAAAACCAAAGAAGATCGTTTGCTCAGGGCTTATACTTACGCTTATATTATTTTGGTGTTTGAACTTTTACGCGTTAGGACTTTCGCCGAACGCACACATCGTCCGATATCTACATATACATACGTGTCTGTGTTTTATGCATCGATTTGAATTAATACATCCACAAATGCCGATCGCGCGCTTCATTTGCATGGATATTGATCGCGAGGCGCGGACAATTGTGTCCAAGCAATATCGTGCTTTCTTGATGCGTCTACGTGATTGCTTTTTTTTTCTTTTTTTCTTTTTCCTTTCTTCTTCTTTGGATATATCCTGTGGCTCGGTTGATCATTCGCGACTGTCCTGGAGTGGTGGCCTTTTTTAGATGTGATCGGTAACTTTTATAGACATGGCTTTAATTAATCTTTGTTGATGTCTGTAGAATACTTAGAGTTCTATCAAACGGATTTAGAAACTATTGGAGTATATTTAATTTGATTTTAATCGTTAAGCGTATTTGCATTCTTACTTTTAAGTAGCTGACTAATTCGTACATATTATTGCATGAAAATTCACATTTCCAGAACTATACAACACGAGGAAAGACACAGATAAGCTTCGTGAAACTATTAAAATAATTATAATATAGTTTATTACAACAGAGTATTAAAGAATGTTTCGCGATAAAAACTATTTTCGAATATACATATTTCTTAGAAAAAGAAAACATCTGCATCTCTGGTCTATTTAGAAAATCCGCAGACGGAACGAAAGAAAGCATTTATGATTAATTTTCGCTTTGCACGCGGCCAAAACAATACAAGAATACGAATGCAAAACAAAACGAACGACAATGAGAGCAGGGTATTGAATTTCACTCTACAGTCTTTACAACTGAAGAAAAAAAAAAGAGCGTGTCATATTTACTTAATAACGAGACCATAGTAATTTTACATATGAACTGCTTTTTAAAAAAGAAAAACTTTCACTTCAAATATGGAATTGAATCCAGGTTAGAAAAGTCGCGCGCGCACCTTAAAAAGCAGACATAAGGTGTTACGGGTAATTATGCAATTATCTAGCACGCTGCAATTTGCAGATGATGAATTCAGAAGAAAATGGGAGCGTCGCGAGCGACTATTTTGTCTTTTTCAAATGCAATCGAAATTTCTTACCGGTCCATTCGTATAAGGGAGTAAATCGAACATGGTTTTGATATTAGGATTTTTCTGAAATTCAAGTTTCGGGTGTCCGAAGGAAATTTTTCGAAACCCGCTAACATACTCACGAGGATTGAAAGTAATACGCAATTAGTTATTTTACAGAATTAAATAAAAAATAATATAAAAATATAAAATTGTTTTTCGCGAATATAATTAATATCGAAAATGGACAGTATTTGTGCGTCTGCGCGTATTCGCGTGCTGCTTTTTTTTCTATCTCTTGGTTAGTATACGGGTGATAATTACTTCTAAAATAGATAATACGAGACTGTATAATTGTCGATAAAAATTCATACATTTTAGTCCCTCGTTCATTTCCACATTACCGAAAAATTCTATACGTCAATTTTAACTTCTCCAATTTTGTCGGGCAATCTGCACACCGGTTATCCATTGGCACATTATCGAGCCCTTGATCACACAAATCCCGTCAAACACACAGACGGCAGCATCGCACACATCGCGTCTAACGTCTTTTACGCACGTTCCTCCGGACTTTCTTTTTTTTTTCCCTCTCGTTCCATACCGCACACACGGTAGTTCATATTCTCGGGAATATCTCGTCGCGTCTCGCGCGCGCACATACACACACGCACGCGTGTATAATATAAGCTTATCGCGATGTATCCGTGAAATCTTCTCCGTCGGCTCGCGCGCGCGCGGCATACATATTATAATTAATGCGACGCTAACGAATAGAGAAAATCGAAAGCAGCCGCCATACCGGGGAATAATGTGTATTCGAAATTTGCATGGGCGTGGCGGTACGACGGCCCTTCCTTTTTTTTTCATCTACTTCTTCTTCGTTTTTCGTTCTATAGGTGTGTGTGTGTGCGTGTGTGCAAATGTGAGCGAGAGAATATGACTTATATCGCGGCTTTTTGTATTGCTGTATGTATAAACGTTTGACGGGGATCTGGATTAGATACGATAGGGCCGGTTGGTTTTTTTTTTTGGGAGGTCCGATGAGCAGGTCAAAGTGAAAATGATTGATCTTGAAGGATTAGATTTGAGCGTATTGATCGGTTCACTGATTCATCTTCTTTGCGATAATCGGTATTCGATAGGTGCGACTTTTTTGGTTTGTCATAGGTTTAAGGACGCAAATATTTAGAGCTTGAAACTTTCTGTTAAATTATCATAAATTTTTTATGCACATTTAATGGAAAAAAAGTAACAAATGTTTATTAACAAAAAAATCAATTGAAGATGTAGTTATTTAACGATTGAGACAAATGGAATACAATAAGTACTTTAGTTTCCGGCTCTTCTCATTCTCATCATATATTACAACCGCTATCATTAATGTATCGCAGACGCGATATTACCATTGCTTTTTACTCATGCTAATAGGTTAAATGGTCATTCTCGCTCGCATACCTTTTTTTATATATCTAAACGTGCAGATTCAATTCTAAATTTAAAACGACTGTGATTTACGTTCTTCGCAATGATGTAACGCGATTCGCTGCTACTTTATATTTTGATTTTTTCAAAGGAAGGACTTTAAATAACGGTGGCGACGTCAAGTGAATCGGTAAATACGCGAAATTCATTCTATTTTATGTCTCTTCAAATTTTGTTTGCGCGCCTGTAAAGTATACAATTAAAACGCGAAGCTAATTTTGTTTCTCTCGGACTCATCGCTTCCATAGATGCTGTTATTTGTGGTCCCATTAGTTTTTATTTTCGTCTTACTTATAAATTATGCAACTATATATACACGTATTTTCCAAAGAATTCGATGAATTTTTGACGCATGCGAAATAATATTTATGGAATACCGGAACGTATAATAAATCACGACATATTTTTTTTCTGTATTACATATATGAATATCGAATTATCGTGACGTTGAATATAAATATCGTAAATATATTTTCGTTTTCTACCGAGAAGCCATATTGAGTTCTACTAAATACGAGTCTTTACAAACGTTAATCGCTGCAGAATTTGAGAAATAATTAAAGAGTGTATAGAAAATAATTGGGGTTTCGCATTGTATATCTTTTTTTATTACCAAAAGTAGCAATAGTTACCTTGCGTGTCGCGCAACGATATTTCGCTTAAAACATATAAATTTAAATTATCCATAACTCGCTGAATTTATGATTTTTACGTAAAATCTGCAAACAGTTATTCATTTCGCCGTTAATTATCAAATTGGCTAAATTTTGCAAATTGGTCAATTTAAAAAAAAAAAGTAAAAAAGAAAAAAAAACACAAAATAGACATAAAAACCAATTTATAGCCCTAATAGTAGCAGCGAACCGAAATCCAAAGTCCAATTATTGAATTAAAACGAAATTCCCACGAGATGCAGTAGTAAAAGCCAGTCCATAAATCATTCGCAGACGATGGACCGCAGAAAACGTTGTATACTTACACCTTCAAAAGGAAAAAAAAAGGGACGGTCTATACAAGTGCACAAAGAAGTGAATGTGGTACAAGCCGGTGTATTTCGCGATGGCCCATATTTCGGCGTGTCCTCTCTCTCTCTCTCTTTTTCTCTCTCACCTGCGCTTATTTCACTCTCTCTCGGCCAGACACGATTTTTCGTGCACCGATCGGTCAGATAGTAGGAAAAGTTTATCGCCAAACGTAAACACACGATTGTTTCATTTGATATAATAAAAAAAGGCAATTTGTATTGTAATGCGACGAAAGAAAATCTCTTTTATCGGTCATCGTGTGCATATACTTTTGAATGTGGGATGACGAAGACTTTCTCCTCGATAGCGGCGTTTTTTTTTTCTTTCTTCCTTTACCCGGTGGGTATATACTTTTTTAGATTTTTTTTGTTCTGCTTCCTTATCGCGAGGACTTTTTGGTGTAGGAATTTGCGAGCATAAGATAAGGGAGGTAATGAGGCTGTAACAAAAATGTGACGGGGAAAGTTGGATAAAAATTTTTGAATAAATTGTTGGGAGCGAGCTGGAGATGCGTTGATTGTCATTTTTCGTATATCGATGATTTATGTATAGGAAAGCAGATTTTTGCTCAGGTTCAGGTTCGTTTTCTAATTTGCGGAAAAGTCCGTGTTCTTTAAATTAAAAGTTTAATTGATATACGAAATAAATTTACCTCGGCTACAAGCTCATTTCATTATTTTTTAATTTCAATTTAAAATATAAATGAAATTACCATTGGAAATTGCAACAGAGTATATCTCTCCAAAATTGCAAATTTAGATTAAAATTTATATTTTATCCTGCCGGATGTGCTTTGATTTTCTCAATGGAACTTTGAATAATCAAGGAAGGAATATAATATTATGCTAAGTACGGTAAGTTCAGCCGATCAAACCTACACAAGTGTGTTATATAATACTCTTTTTTTCCTATTGAATAATCATTACGAACAACGATACACGCATGAATTCAATAGATTTTTTGTGCGCTACAAAACAGTGACGATAATAAATACCCTAAAAAAAAAGGCGTATACAGGCAAATGTAAAAAGAAAACAAAAAGTTCCCCATGTAGGTAGAGGACAGCGAAGAGAGTAAGAGGTCCAAAGTTAAGCAAGTCACGTGCAAAAAATCACGCGCGCCTCAGCAGCTCATCCTTGACTAGAAAAAAGTCAAAATTCCTTGACAAACCTTTTTTGTCGAGGGAATTTTTTATTTTCGGCTGCCACGGGAGGAATTCACGGAGGCGATGTTGACACAACAATTGGAATAAACTCGGAGCAGGGAAGACGATTTATTGGCGGAACGCACAAGTATGCTCAAAAACTACGAGACGGACTATGGATTGTGATAATGTGTGGATTTTAACTTGTAATAACGTGTTAATTATAATATGATATAATGCCACTTTGAGTTACGAGTAATAAAGTGTAATGAACAAAAAATAGTTAACGAATTACTGAAAATAAACTGATGAGCTGGTTCACGGAATGTATTCACGATTTGATGTTATCCGAAATATATTACGGAATTACTTAGACGACTTTGCTTTAATGAGAATCCGTGATAAGAATTTGAAGGATGCGCTTTGACTAGCTTTTCCTTATAACATGATGAAGTTCACTCGGTTTATACTAATAGAAAATGATGATACTTCTTGAGTAAATACGAATCACGTATATCTTTTATTTTTTCGTGAAATCGTAAAAGGACAAAAATTACATTGACTGTATAGTCTTTTGCCTTTTTTCGAAATACCATTTACAAAGAAAAGTAAATATTTAAATTGTTAACTATTTAATCAATATCACTAATAGGTAAATCAATCGAGTCTTTTGTCTTGTAACTGCCAATGACTTTTAGTTGATTTCATTTGTTTATTTGGAAACAAATCATATTACAATAAAATCCATTAAAAACACAATAATTTTCATGTCTGCGTGTCTCATATTTGGCCAGTACACATGTAAACCGCGATTCAGACTTTAATTTTAAAAAAAACGATAAGGGCCGAATCTCGTGAAATTGACACGTGAGCTATTAATGACGAGTGGCCATCGTAACGAGGTAGAATTCCCAATTACGAAGCAAAATGTGCAAACCCGCGACCGACCCTACAAATTATTCAAATTGTCAGATACTTTAATCACTAAATTATGTTTATTATTCTCATTCCAATCCAATGGTTAAAAATTGCAAATCCGTTATTGTACAGCTTAGGCGAGTTACCATTGCATCATTGCGTCGCATTCGAGTCGCGAAGTAATCGATTATCACAATGTTTCAGAGTTCCCCCAAGGATCAAAACCACAACGGCAATTTTGTCTTTACCATCGGCCTGGAACTCGATAGACATAATAAGAAACGCGGAAGAGAAACATCAAATCAGCTGAATTCTAGCAGCTAATGTATATTTAATATTGTTTTTTTTTTTGTGCTCATTACGGCGAGTTGCGCACTATTTTAGGTCAGACGCACTACTTCCATTTGCAACAAATGCATTCTTCAAATTAAAATTTTTCGTAGACGTTAATTTTCGTGTACGTCAAAGGAATATTTCAAGTTTACACAATTTTTTCATTTCACCGACTGCTTCTCTCCGTTAATATATATATATATATATATATAGTTTTGAAATAGAGTATAAATAAACGCGATCGAAATCTATAGCGGTATTGAGACATTGTACCCGCATAGCGAAAGAATTTTATACCAATCATCCACCAAATGTTTCCTATATTCATCGTTGCGACAGTTACACCTGTTCACACTGAAAATCACCCTCCAAGCTTACCGAGAAACGTTTTCATTTCTAACTTTCCATCCAATTGCCGAGTATTCGTCGCCGAACGTCAAAGAACTTTCATCGAACGAAATCGAAGGCTGGACAACTCAATCGGCCACATATATATATATATATATATACACTTGTACAAAACACGCACATCCTTAACCTTGAATATACACCGAAAAACCTGGTGGGCTCCGGGGCGATGAAGGAACATTCCAGTCTAGAGGCGCGTGACCGGTAACGAAACGATTTCACATATATAAGGTATAGCAGATTGCCTCGTCCCTCTCTCTTTCTCTCGCGCGAGAGAAATGTCACATGCCGCATGCATGGATATTGAGCAACCTCCCGTGTGAACTGCATTTTTCGGCGATGCATTGCACCGGTAGTGTATACAGATATATAATCCCCAGCAAAAGGTACGTGCGCGCGCGCGCGACTCGGAAAGTCCGGAAAGGATTCAACGGACGTATACACACACATATATGTATATATACATGTATGGGTGTATACAGAGTCGTGTGGTGGCGGCGTGGCTCGTTGTGTATATATAGGAGTACCGGGCCAAGGAAAGCACTGTAGTTCATCGGCGAACGTCGTTAGTCGAGCATCGCTCTTCCCGCAGGTACTTGCGACTCCTCCTTCTTCATTTTTCTTTTTTTTTTTTCATTCGCTTCTGTTTTCTCACTCTCTCTCTCTCTCTCTCTCTCTCTCTTATTGAATATCAAGCCAGTGATCGACGAGTGTGTATATAATAGTGAATCGACAGTTTTTCCTTGTTTTGAACAAGTGAAAAGTCACAAGCTGTATAGATGGGTGATATTATACTTAAGAGGATGTGCTGTAGTTGGAAAGATACCTTACCGGTTCTTGCATTCAACGAAATTATAGATAAAGATAAAGATTAATTTTTGGAAAAAAACTCTCTGTCTGCATCTCGGTAACGATGTATTTATTATGTAGTTCAAGTTTCATGAGATTTTTGTCTTAAAAAATTTTGGATCGTTATTAAAAAATCGTTAAAAATTATGAACGGAATTTTCGATGACAGAAATCTCTATGAATTGTAGATGGAATTTCATGAAACTTGAACCGCGTAATGTTTACATCGATACAGAGATGGTGACAGAGAGTTTTTACGATAAATTAATCCCTATCATTATATATTTCATTCAATGCAAGAACCGGTAAGGTATTCTTTCCGACTATATAGAACATCCTCTTAATTAAGTTTGTGATGATAGATTCTAATTTAGATTTATCGTAGAAATAAATTTTTCGACAGTAATTTTTTCAGTTTTTACGGATAAAAAGCTTCCTTTAATAAACATTATACTTATCATTGTAACTTTTCACTTATTTCTCATAGTATTAATTGTCATATAATTGTTAAATGAGATGAAAACTTTTACTTTACGATCAACTTTGACATTTAGCTGAGCAAAAAATAAATTTACACATTCGTACTACCAATTATTAACATTTTATAACTAGCCATAGCAGTTATAACTAATCAAATTCCAATACTTTAGTCCATAAACTATATCTTCGTTACGATCTCAACCGGCCATTAAAACACTAGCAAACTTTCGCAGATACACGCCGCGAAGCCGTCGATCGAACCACCAAACCGAAACGATTTCTTCGTCGTCCAAAAGAAAAAAAAAGAACAGTTATCCCGAATATCCAACTAATACTTACCGCGTGTTTAGCAATCTTCTTAACAAGCATTAGATAAATCATTCGAAGCTCTAAAAATAAATGACTCTTGTCCATTAAATAATAATTCTTAGAAGAGCATCAACCACATGGGGATTATTCAAAAAGGAAAAAAAAAATTTCGCGATTCTAGTTCTCTAACGATTGTATAAAGTATCTTTCGGACGTGTAAGAGACTAAGAAGCGCTCGAGGCAGGCATATATATACCGGTTCCGAAAGAAAGCCGTGATCGCTGTTTAAAAGGCTTTTAATCAATGCCAGAGGGCCCTAGGTACTTCATTAATCCCCGCGATCGTCCCGATTTATTCACGAGCGATCGCATCGCGGATGGATTTATATCGAAGACTCGAGTACATTTCTTTTGTCTCGAAATCGATAAAGTTTTAATTATGAAACATTATTTAAATTTGTATCTTTATAAGCGATCTGTTGCGATTGACGGTAATCGAACGGTACAAGCTTTGAAAGTTTGAAATTGAATAGATTGTAAAGGTATGACTTTTTCTTTTGTAAAATGCAAACGATTTTGATTTTCTTTCAAGTTTCAAATGTGATTTTAATGAAAATCGCTAAACAGTTTGATCGCTGATTATTCATCGACGCAAAATCCTGTTCTCTCAACGTATCAGCAATCGATGCTTAATTATATACGTAATAAATATAATGGAAAACAATTTACACGCGCGTACATGACTAAAGATCTAATCGAGCCATCCATAAATTCCATAATGATATACAACGAATCGACGCGTTTATATATTACACTTTAACCGATTGAATATAAGTAGCGCGTGTTATTGTCAAAATCCCAGCATTTGCATTTAGCCTCGAAACTCACCGAATCATTTGGTATTTGCAGGTAAAGAAAAAGAACGAGAAAGAATATCGCTATGTTGCGCTTCCTGATTCTGGGCGTAATTTACGTCGCGGTGGCGACGGCTCAGCAACCCGGAGGCAGAATCCTGGAACCACCGATTCCCGCCGCTTGTGCTCAAAGTAAGTTTCCTACATGACTTTTACTAAGAGGATTTATCGATACAGTTCCGTCTTATGCCATACTTAACGGCACCGGTCGTGACTTTTTATTTAGAAAAATATTTTAAAAATGTGTAATTCTATATTCTCGTTTTTAAATCTCTATTTTATATATATATTTATTGCAAAATATAAACTTTCGTCCTCATATCAGTCCATAACGAGTTCATTGTTCGAGCGATTCCCGTGCGTCTTTTGAAAAGGTTGTACAAATCGAGAAAGACAAGAAAATCCGATGTCACATTTTCTCACGGGGAGATACGATTTTTTTTCCGCTTTAACGAGGACACGATATACGCGACTCGGATCTCTTTCCGGAACACAAAGTTACGCATCCCACTGAATTATACGTATATATGTGTATATAATATACACTTTTCTCTCGCGCGATAATGGCTTAATTTTCCTCGTTATATATATACATACGTATTGCACAATTTTCCGTACAGAATTCCCAGTAGAATTCACCTGTTCCCCGAAATTGTCACTTTCAACAAACCACGATTTCCCGAGATATCCATACACAAGTCGATCGGTATAATCGGTCACACCCGGAAGCGTGTCTCAAGATTGCACGCGACGGTATATACACCTTCTGAACAGAGACGCAGGTCAATCGCACACGCACGCGCGCGACACTTTCTCGTATTAAAATTCACCTGTTCGCGCTCCATCGGCCCAATAGATGTTTGTATATGGCGCGGTATAGAAAGCGTGTAGTGCGCGGCCAATGACGCGTCTTATATATATATATCTGTTGCGGTCTCTCGACTCATGCCATTACGCGGTTTTAGAGCGCCCTTTTGCACACTTTCGATTTTTCGTACATCGAATTGCGGATATTCCGATGTGCGAGTCAGTATATATATATATATGTGAGCTTTTTGTTTCGAGCTAATTTTGTTTGATATGGAATGCGAGATTCGAGGATTTAAAAAATATATTCACGATAGGAAAGAATCAAGTAAAGAACGTTTAACAAGAAATAATAGATGGTAGCAGTCGGCGAGCCATTGTTCGAGACAATGCTTGGCTGGACGAATGAAAAAAGACAAAAAAAAAAGAAAAAGAAAGAACAGCATTGCTTAGACGCGCGCGTAATATCATTAGTCGGCGATTACCATTCGACGTACGTAGGACATAAGCGCCAACTTTTCCTTTTGCCCCTTTCTCCTCCTTTTGGTACGGCGCGCGTGTAAACACGCCGTGCATCGGCGACAACAACGACGACGACCAAGAAGAAGAGAGAGAACAAGAGAAATAAGTCGGCACTTTCACGATGTCCTCGGGGACAAAAGAATTTCCGACACCTCCTGCATTCCAATTGATAAGCTTTCATCGCCTCGTGTATACGCGCGCGTGTGTGTGTAGACACGCTTCCACTTCGATTGTGTGGAATATGCGAGACAATGGTATTGGTATATACAACGCAGCGATTCGTCTTTTCCTTAATACAAAACACAATCAACATTTGCAAAGATTAGTCCCCAAACGGCTAAACAAACACAATAATCATAATCCTAGCTTGTCTATACTCAACTGCAGTAGATGAAGTCGAGTGCGGCAAGGCAATAACGTCGCGTCGGTCGCGCAATATTTGTTTCCCCGATTAGCGACGTAAGTTGGCAGCGTAACGATCAGCCGGTTTATAACACACCTTCGCGTACTTATACACATCTGTGCGAGCTTTCAGGATTCGCGTTATTTGTTTTGCCGAGATGACGGTACCTCGTCGTTGGTGGAAAAAGTGCATTTCATCGATACGCGCTTGCTTCGTTTTCTTTCACATAAATAATGCATACCGACTTTATAGCTTGAGTTTCAAACATTTTTTTTTATCGAATATAGAATAATTGGTGAAACTAAACAACGCTTGTACACCTAAAGTGTATAAGAATTTGATCTCGGCCACTTCATTTATGATATATACGAGCAAACGAGAAATTCTAATGGAAACCAAGATGTATATTATGTTGGAATCGAGGATCCACACACCTCAATAGAATTTCCAAGCCGTATAAAAGAGAAAACGATCATTTTTCCCGGGCTTATCCCCATACGAATTCCACGGGAACCTGCCGCCGCCGAGCAAACAAAATTTCTATCCTCATCGGCTTCGCAGCGTCTCTCTCTCTCTCTCTCTCTCTCTCTCTCTGTAGGTCAGCGGCAAATCTCGGCATTTATTCAAAGGGGTCGTGTGTGTGTGTGTGTGTGGGCTGCAGCTCAACCGATTTCCCCGAAGCAAAGCCGCCAAGCGAAAGTGGAGATATAATATTATATGTATACGGTTTCGTGTATGGGGGGCATGTCGTCGGGAGTCGCCGGAAGTGTGTCACGAGACGCCTTTTTACGGCCCTTTTTATCTTCACCTTCTCGCTCTTTGTATACATTTGCGCTCGAGATCGCTCGCCTGGTGTACATATAATGTTGAACATTGGAACTGTTAACGGGGCTTCGACCGCCTGGTAAAAGTGAACAGATGAATGGAACTGCTGCTGCTGCTGTTGCTGCTGCTGCTGAGGCGTATACGCGAATTTTTCGTGTCTTTACCAGACCACACGGTTCTTTTTTCACTCTGCATTTCTTTTTTTATACCCTGTAATTAGAGTATTTTCGGTCTTGAAGGCCAGTTGAATTTTACTTATACCTTTGCAATTGTAAACGTCCTCAACTCAAAGGTAATATATTTCGAAAAGCGAAAGTGAACTTAAATGTATTGTTATTGTAAAAACAAAGTGTATAATTAAGGGTATACCATTGATCTCTAGTTTTCATACTTTTCTATATTCCTACGACGTTTAAAAAACGGTTTTTGCTATATGTGGGTTATTTCATTAGAATATTACTTAGCAGTGATTCTCCTCTTTTCAAAACAGAAACTTAAATATTCATCGTTATAATTACAATGTATAAGAATTAACATTTTGTGCTAATCCGACAATATGAAATTCTTCAATGAAAAATAAACAAACAATTCAAGTAACCGCGATCTCTAATAGTCTCGCCCATAGACAATGGGAATAGCGGGAAAATTTCACCGACTTCATCGATCACTCGCGGCGTATCTATACAACTCAACGCGCGTTGCATCCGTCGACGCTTCGTATACTTTAACGACGCAGTTTCTCAACTTTCCCATGTAATGAAACAACGGGAATGACGATTGTTTTTCTCTTCTTCCTTTTTTTTTTCTTCCTTTTTCATTCCGAGTTTAACGGAATTTATAAAAAAAAAAGAAGGTGCATATAAATAATGGCGCGCGCTTACGAGCGAAAGAAAGTTTTTATCGCCTCGGTGCAGCCATTAAAGTCGCTCGTGTCTTCACTTTTACCCGCGGCGTATATACACTCGACTCCGTAAGTGAGGATTGTCAAATAGCCAACTGATAATTTACGAACGACGGATAGATTCAAATTGAAATCAGCTAAGGGTTAAACTTTTTGGATTACTGATACAAAACGCTAGTCATAGACTATATTTTATAGATAGTACGTGATCGATGACGTCGTTTTTAGTTTGCGACACTTTTAATATCAATGTTTGATAAAATTGTACAATATTAGGCAGAATTAGGTCAAATTATATAGACAGGGTATTTCGAACAGTTTGTCGTCATTTGAAAGGCTTATACATAGGTCATTCTTTTTTACATTTGAAAAATTTCCTCCAAAAAAGTTAAATATATTTACCGATTTATGTCAAATTTCGCGAAACTCTGGCAATCTCTGTTAAAAAAAGACATTATTACAGAATAGTATATAGAGGATTAAGAAATTTCAGCAAAATTACGATCGATATATCATTAAAGAAGGATATTTTTGTGCTTTCAGGAACGATTCACGAGCGTTTCAACGGCAAGGGCTACTACTACTCGTGGGCCGATCCACGAACCTCTGGCCAAGAGGTTGACTGGCTGACCGGAAGAAACTTCTGCCGACAGCGATGCATGGATCTCGTGTCGCTCGAAACATCGGCCGAGAACGAGTTTATCAAGAGCCGCCTCGTACAAAGTAATTACAAAATATCGGATCCCCTTTTTAACGAAAGCGAAATTCGCTGAGTGAAAGTCGTTAGGCATTCCTATGATCTTGCGCGATGTGCAGTTGTGTGCAGATCCGCGATCTTATAGGACTCAGAAGTACGAGTGACATTTGAATGTTTGACACATTGTATTATAATAGTAGAGTATATAGAGAAGAATGTGAAAGCGGAGAAAGTGGCTAAGCCAAGCGATTGACTTGGCGCGTTTTGTTTATAGACAAAGTCAAGTACATCTGGACCTCTGGACGTCTCTGCGACTTCAAGGGCTGCGACAGGCCCGATCTTCAGCCCCTCCAGGTCAACGGATGGTTCTGGACCGCCGAGCTCCAGAAACTCGCGCCCACTACCGACCGAAGCCAGAACGACTGGTCCGAGAATGGAGGGTAAGCGTCTGCACAAGCTCTCTTTAATCGAGCTTACAACGATCCCAATGTTGTAAATTTAAAAAAAAAAACGATATATCATTGTCCTCAGCATCGGCAAGCCACAGCCCGACAACCGCGAGGCCATTCAAGGCGGAGCGCCCGAGAACTGTCTGGCGGTGTTGAACCAGTTCTACAACGACGGCGTCAACTGGCACGACGTCGCCTGCCACCACAAGAAGCCCTGGGTGTGCGAGGAGAACGACTCGCTCCTCAAATACGTACGATTCACCAACCCCAACATCCGAGTCTAAATCCCACGACGACATTACTCGCGTTATTTAGGATTTTCTCCGGCATCTAGTTTACCGGCAGCGTATGAGTTCTCCTATCTGTATAAAACTGGATGATCGATAAAGGAGATCTGTCGAGGTTGCGGCTGCTGTGTTTGCCGCAATTATCTAACCGGTCATCTGCCTTGGTTTTTCGAGGCACGTCTCTTTAACGATATAAGCGCCATAGACGTGAGCAGCGACTGACAATTATTTATTTACACGTTGACAATTACTTCCCTTCCTTAGTCTTTAGTAGAGCGACAATAATCGAGATTAAATGGAATATTTATGTTGAATGTGTGTTGAACTAATCTATTTTTGTATATTTGTAATCCCATGAAAATGTATGTTACACGCGAATCATCGATTGTACAAGATGAAGATGTTTTTGCTTTTTTTGTACAAGTAAAATCTTTATTAAACAAAATTGATTAAAAATTATGTGCTCGTACCAACTTATTCACTTTTTACCCTCCACCATGATAATGTGATAGCCGAATTTCGTTTTCACCGGTGGATCTGTGTATACAGGGTTACCTAGACTAGATATGGGTAATGCGAATGCTGCTTCTTGAAACGGACCAACCATCGAACCTCTTGTCATCCATCCAAGATCACCCTGTATAAAAAAATATCGTTTTATTGAATTGTTTTAAAAAAGATACAGTGTCGAGTTAATGATTAACGTTAAACCTTTGGTGAATACATCTTTGCTACGTATCGAATGAAACTAATATGTACGCTTACCCCAGATCTTGCTTTATCTTCACTGTAAGTTGCTGCGATTTCATTAAATTTCTGCCCAGCTTTTAATTTTTCCATAGCTTCTAAAATTTTAGATTGTTTTTCACAAAGTATATGTCGTACCTAAAAGATTAAAACTAATTATAACATTAACTTTTACATTTTAATACAATAAAAACATTTAGGTTGCATTATAAAACCTTCACAGAAGTTCCTCCTTTCTTTTCTCCTTTTCCTTTATCTCCATCGTCTCCGCCACCTTTCGATTTTCCAGCCTTAGCACCACCACCAGCAGCAGCTTTTTTCGGTGGCATTATATTAACAATAATAAATATAACAAAATATTACAGATATTTTACAAATACATGTGTACAAAAATTGTACGACTACCGTGTAGGTTATGTTTACAGTTTTATTATTTTCAAAACCGGGAATGCGCGAGCATATATATTCGGATACGTGCAGCTGTGAACACGTGAAATCCAATTTGAATGATGAAATATCAAAAACATTTTATCCTCTTTCAATTGCTAGTATACCTAACAAAAAATTTACTAAACAAATAAATTAATTATTTATTAATTTTTTTTTATTATCTTTTATAATAAATTTAAAAAAATATTAAATGAAAAATAAATTAAGGTAACAATTGCATGCACTTACAATTCTACAGTTCCCAACAGAATATATACCTAATATGGTTGTTAGTTGTTTCGAAATTTAGATTGACAATTTAGATTTTAGGGACACGTAAATTTAAATAAGAACGTAATTTCTAACATAATTTAAAATGTAAATTGTTAGCTATTTTTATCTGAACTCATTCATATATTAACGAGAAAAAAATATATTATCATATGTATATTGTTAAAATGACAAAAATGTAGTAAATTTTGTTGCAAAGTTCAATTTAAATGCTGTTGCACTTTAAATCGCAGGTAAGTATAATTACTTATATATAATAAGTATATTGCTTTCTCCAAACCAACAAGTTGCGAAACGAAAAATGCGGTACTGCACGACGTTTGGTTCGCGAGTGCATTATCCAAATGCAAACGCACCCTTAATGTATCAATGTATTAAAATTATACTTCGCGTATATACACACATGCATCCAATAAATGCACACTGTAGAAAACTGAATTGAACTCCTTCCAAATCACAGCCGACTGAGCCGATGCTCCATCGCATCAAAATAAGAAGCGCAAGAAAAAAAAGAGTTTACGAAAAGGAAGAGAAAGAAGAAGAGAGCAGCGTACATAAGCGAGTGCGCGATTACTATCGGCTCCGTTCCCACGCTCGGCGTCGCGCACGCCGCACACGCGCTTGAAAAATAAATAAAACATGCCCGCATAACAATAGAGTTTCGGAGCTGCGTACCGCACAACGAGCCAGGCGTTTGGAATCAATCAAGGAAAATATACACCGGAATGGGGCAACGCAACCGATAGCAACAGTAATAAGAATAATAATGTCCGCCCTCGGACCGGCGACTGGCTTCTTGGCCCTAATTTCCTTGTTTACGAAAGACCGACCCGGGATCCATATATCAGCATCTTGGTATAGTAACGAATGGACCCGCTAATCACTGGCAGTTCAGGGAATTTGTGATAAAGCCGTGGGAGAGAAAGAGAGAGAGAGAACAAGAAAGACGAGCGCATAATAAAAAAAAAAAACGAAAAAGGAGCGATAAAGAGTGGAGGCATGACGGCGGAGGAGAAGCGACGGCAACAGCAACAGCTCTGCAGACTGTGCGCCGAAACGAAGGAGGGCTTCATAGGCATCTACGAGACCGAGGGCCAGAGGCTTTCTATCGAGGCTAAGATCGCCAAGTGCTTACAGATACAGGCTAGTGTTTTCTTATCTAGCTCTCTCGTCTTTTTTTTTCGTTGTTTCAATTATGCTTGATCTAGTGTGGCTTCGAGTAACACAAATTTTTTAATTAAGTGGTCTGAGCGAACACAACTTGCACAGGTAGTGCTTTGGTGTGAACTAAATTGGTTTTTTACTCATTCAAATTGTTAATTAAAAACCTTGCAGGTCTATTTGTTCTGCAGTGCTTACCTATTAGTTTTTATTTAAAGGTTTAAATTTGATAAAAACTGACTTTAATTTTTAAACATTTTTGTTACAGGTATTCATAAGTGATTGGTTACCATTATTTGTATGCATCGACTGCTGTGTATTGTTAAACCAGTGCAACGAATTCTACGAAAAAACAAATCAGGCACAATGTTCACTGCGTCGTATGTTAATAGAGCCAAAGGTAAAAGCTCAGTCAGAGATTCTTCAGAGGGTGCCAGTAACGATTGCGGAGCAAGATTCTGACTATGTAGAAAAGGCAGAAAACTCTCTCAAGGAAGAAAATTTCATACATTGCCATGGTGGTGGTGTCGATGACAACTATTTTGATGACAGTAATGATCCTACAGAAAAGCTTGAATCTCAAGCAAGTCCAGCGGAAGTTAAAGCAGAGAACTGCCAAATTGACTCAAAGAAAATCTCACCTAAGCAAATCAATAAGAAAAAAGTAAGAAGAAAAAATAGTTCACTGAAAATTAATGATTCAGAGTTACAAGATTTATTGGCAGATGGTCTAAATAAAACTGAAGGTGATGAGGAGGATGGGAAATCTAATGTAAAAATTCCAGAGAATTATATGACAGGTGAGAACTTTTGTTACCTGGTAATTTTATTTTTATGAATTTATTTGAGAAGAAAGAATATAATTTTAAATGACTTTATATTTTACAGGTACAGAGTCCGATATGGAAATGATTGTTCTTTCAGGCAAAAAAAATAGTACAGAAAAATCTCCGAAGGTAGGAAGAAGGAAGGGTGAAAAATTGGACAGATATCCTTGGTTATGTACAGATTGCAATGATAAATTACCTAGCTTAGAAGCTCTTGAAGAGCATCATGAAACTATTCATAATCAAAAGGCCAAGTACATGTGTGTACAATGTTGTAAAGTTTATGAAAAATATTACGGCTTTCTTACACATGTCAAAAGACATAGGACCAAAACGAAATTTAGGTAAGTGCTTAAAAAAGTAGTTTTGTACGCATTACATTACACTGATTTCATATTCATATTTTTAATGTAGTTGTGATGAATGTGGAAAGACATTTGTTCACAAAAAGGTGTTGGACACGCACAAGGCCATTCACAGTGAAGAGAGACCACATGTCTGTCAAACCTGTGGTAAATCCTTTAGACAACAGAGCGCCTTGTACATTCATAGTCGGTGTCACTTGCCAGAAAACATGAAAAATAGATTTCCTTGTGATCAATGTGATAAAAGGTAAAAGATTAATAACTGCTTTTATGGAGAATTAATTTCATTTATTTAATATAACTAAATATATTAGATCTAAGTGCTTTATATAAAAAATTACTGTACAATCTAATGAATATAATTATTTACATTTTATTCTACACTTAGATTTTCTACAAAGCCAAATTTGGTAACGCACAAACGTATCCATTCCGGAGTGAGGAATTTCACTTGTGATCAATGCGGCAAAAGCTTTATACAGAAAGGCAATTTAGAAGCTCACTTTTTAACGCATTCCGCTGACAAACCTTACAATTGTTCTCAATGTACTAAAGCGTAAGTTCCTATACATTTACTAATTCTTTAATCTTCAATTTTTGATTATAAACTTCTTTGATTTTCGTTAACAGGTTCAAAACGCCATTACAACTGAAAAAGCACGAGACGGTGCATACTGGCGCCAAACCTCATCAATGTGCAGTTTGCGGTCGAACGTTTAGAGAGAAGGGCACCTTGAGAGAGCATCATAGAATTCACACGGGCGCGATGCCTTTTTCTTGCGAATTTTGCGGCAAATGCTTCCGATTTAAGGGAATACTGACCGTAAGTACATTTCTATATTTCATCAATCAATATAATTGAAAAAAATGTTACAACACAATTTGCATTTCTAGACCCACCGACGTCAGCACACGGGCGAACGCCCCTACAGCTGCATAGAGTGTCAGCACCATTTCACTAATTGGCCAAATTATAATAAGCATATGAAGCGTCGCCACGGTATCAACACTTCCCATACCAAGTATATGCAGCCGAACCAGCAGCAGCAGCAGGAGGCTCAGCAGAATCTGCGGAATCTTCAAGCTCAGCAGCCGCAGCAACCGGTACCCAATATTCCACATTCCATGACACCTACTCACGTGACTTCTACTACTGTTCAGGTAAAGATTGATTCGGCTTCTTTTTGATTTTTCAAATTTGATATTTCAAAAAGAATATCAAATAAATATTTTTTATGAATATTGTAATTTAATACTTTGACTTTTATTACACTACCGCAGGTGATCCAAACGGTGCCGCACTTAACGGTGACGACGCAGCCTATAGTTCTGCAGGCGCTGCCAACACCGGTAACGGCCATTCAAACGTTCACCGAGACATCGGAGGTGGTACCAACAACGAACACGACCACTAGTCACAACCCGGAGGTACAGGCGTCATTCCGCGATCGGCCAAATCATACTACAACCAGTTACTTCAATACCGTAGGCACACCCTTGTCTACCTTTATCACGCCCAACTTGCCCTACAATTTCTACAATATATCGAATGTCACCGAAGGTGATCTCATACATCACAGATAAGAATAGGTTTTCCGTACTCGTTGAACACTTTCTCGATGTTTCTCACGATATAAATTGCCGATGAACAAAATTTCTTTAGCAGATGAGAAATTTTTAATATGCCGTCGGTCGAAACTATCAATTGAGAATAAGCATGCGATTGCTTTTATACATATAATATAAGAGAAATTATTTACCTGAAACGATGAATTATGTATTTTATTTTTAATTTTTTTTTATAATGCGTTATTCGATGACTTTTTTTAAAATGTGTATACATATAATGTATATACCTTTTTCTATATTCTAGGATTTTAGTTTAGCAAAGCTTTTAAAGCTAAAAACTTTTACAACGTAAAACTGAACTGTTTTTTAAGAATGGAACGGTTTTGTAAAAATTATATATTTTTTGGCACTTATTATTGATGATATATAGTATTATATTGTAATAAAAATTACGGTCGTACTTATTTTCATAAATTATAATCGTAAATGTTACGTTAATATTATGCAAACCTACATAAGTTCATTTTAACAATACTCAATATAATTACAATTATATTAACAAAATTTCATGTATTTATTATACGAGATTTTATATAGCTAATATTTTTCGGCAATTTCTATGAGAAAATTCTCGATGCATATAGGTACATATAAAATCTAGATGGTAAAACCATGTACAAATCAAAGCCATGGTGGATCTTTCCTCGATAAATTTTGTGACACGGTACTTAGGTGTGCATGGATCCATGGTAAAATCCTTCCGACCTTTCTCTCGTTCCCGTTTAGCGAAAATATTTACCCCGGAGACCCGCCGAATTTCTGTAATTATAAGGGCACCAGGCGGATCCCCCGTCTCTGCCCCACCAGCTTCTCAGAATCCTCTCTCAGAGGAGGTTCCGCTGAAGCACGTCACTGAGAAGCTGACGCTCTCAGTGGTTACCGTCTCCGCCGGTTTCCCCGTTCAACTACCTGAAAATCCCGAAAAATTCCGTATTTCCGCTACATGAATTCCTTCCGTGGTTCTGTTACGAGATTTCCGCTCAGCTCCACGTCGCCACTCGTTCCGTACCTAGAAATCCCTAACCTACTGCATCCTATATTGCGCCACACTAGAAAGAGGGGAGGGTAATTCGGGGAACACCCGCACAAAGAATCCTTACAAAGTATCAACAAAGTTTATTTATTGTACGAGATAATCTACATCCTCATCTCGCGCCGCCCTATCACACACTTCCACTCTTTCCGTACACGCAACAATAAAAGCGCAATTACGCGAGTCGTAATATCAGTCACTTTCTCATACTCAAATTCTTGCTGCCGCCGCGCAACAGATCACCACGTGTTTTCGCGAAATCGGAAATGACCTCTCTTTCTCTCGCTCTCTCACAATCTGTCGGTTGATCACAACGAAATAAACGCGTAATCTCGCGAAAACGACCCGTCTCTCTCTCTCTCTCTCTCTTTCATTCTCGAAATCCTCCGCACTACAATTTCGAGTTCGCACGCGACCAAGCACGCCACTCTTCGCACGTAAAAATCTCTACCAACCTCGTCGAGATAACTCGGTGACCACCCGGAAGCTGGTGGTGAACTGCAGCTCAAGGTCCTTGCTTGCCGCTCCACGAACTCCTTGCCCCGATGACCTGGGCGTCGCGGCGATTCCTCTCTCCCGTGTCTCTATCTCTATCTCTCTCTCTCTTTCTCTCTCTCTCTTTCTCTCTCTCGTCCGCACTCTTCTCTCTTCTCTCCGCACACTCTCAAGTTCGCCCCAAGCTCTCCACGCAACCCAGTTTCCCACCTCAGGATCGCCCGTATACTCGCCACGCACTTCCGCCGTTATTCCGTACGTCGTCGTCTCCTCCGCGCTCGCTCACGTCGCTAATTTTTTCCCGCTCTGCCCGTCACGATCGATCCGACCAAAATTCTCTTCTCACCTCGTTCACACGCAAAAACTACGCAACAAAGAGAAATCAAAAGAACTCCGCGAACGTGTGTACTCGGCAAAGGCCCGTGCAACAGTAACGCGTTTGCTCGCGAATTTCCGCTCAATCCAACCGCGCAGTACAATGCTCCGCCGCGAGGTGTCCCTGCTAGGGCTCATAAAAGTCGCTGCTAGCGTCCGCGCGCCTTTACGTTCTTCTCGCCTTCCTACTGCTTGCGCCTGCACGTTCGCTCTCTCTCTCTCTCTCACTCTCCACGCTCGTTGACCGCTCTCCATCTCTCTCGTTCGCTGCAACTTCCAGCGACGTCTCGCTGGAGGGTCCTCGGCTCCGTACCCATTCGCCGATCATGAAACACAATTTCCATCGCCATCACTTCGGGTCCTTTACAAATATTATATGTTCCGACAATAAGGCTCGGCATCTGGTTCCTCTTCCTTGTTTTTCTCCCGTGAATCGAGGCTTATATAAATATCTATATATATTTAGCTACAATGCGTTGACGCTAAGACCGGCGTCACAACTCCTGTGCTGACTTTCTCAATCCTGTTAACTGGAAGTCTTCTGGTGTAGCAAAGATTGCTAGTATAGTTAATAAACTACTTATTAACACATCATAATCTGGATCTTCCTCATCATCATACGAAGTATAGAATGGAGCTAACCCAATTATACATAATCTAGCAATGAGATCATCTGTTCTCACAGTCTCAGCAGGCAGTGCATAATAGCTAATCGTGCTAGGCGCAATGACACACCCTGTTGCGGGTCTCTCTTTTTCGGGTAGTACTCTTGCATTCTCTTGAGCTTTCCTAATGAGATGTCTTGTAGAACATTTCAGAAACCTTTCATGCTCTTGTGGCAATCTCCTGATCTCATGCTGTCTTCGGACAGAAGGAGCGGTATTGTCAGCCATTATGGTCAATGATGACTGTAAACCGATAGCCCTCTATATAAGGGCGAAGCTTCTTTATAGCCCACAAAACCGCAAGACACTCCTTCTCGGTAGTCGAGTAGTTTTTCTCGGCCGCACTGAGCACTCGACTAATATAAACTATCGGATGCTCCCCGTCACACAGTCTTCGAAATCGCTAAAAAGTTGGCCAAAATCGAAAAAATATTTTTCGTTTAATAGAAATAAATATTTTTATGTTTTTTGGTTCACTGGATTCAAATATAATACAACAGAAGTGATAGTACAAGTTACAAAATTGCTACAGCTTGTGCAATACATGTTTTAACATTGTTAAAAAACCGAGCATACAGTGAAATAAAAAGAAGGAATAATAAAAAATAGATATAGTCTACACGCCCACAATGCTTGTGTGGGAACTAACATGTCCATGAGGTAACTTTGGCTTAAATGATAGGTTTTGGTGTGTATATAACGAATCTTTTGGTTACTTTTCATGGACATGTGCAATGCATTTTTTATTAACAAATTAATTGTTTAAATGGCCATATCTCCTAAGCAATTAGAGATAGAGACCTAAAACAAACGCCAAATTTTTTCTTTTTTAATTACAAAACTTTTATACACTTTTTAAGCTATTTCTCATAGTTTTTGAGATATTGGCGATTTTTTTGTTAAAAACCACGATTACTCGTTTCGCGCGTGCAGAAAATTGATAATTTCTTTAATATCTTTGGCTGCACTCAATGAAATGAGGCTTATATGCTCTCATTTTAAAGAATAGATATGCCTCTATACGTTTTAAAAGAAAAATATGACTTGCGTTTTTATTTATTATTTGAACACAGTTTTCAATAAACAAAATACTTGAAAAAGTATCATTCGCATATATAATAAGCATTTAACGGTATATATTATGAATAAATCAACTCTAAATTTACTTGTATATGTTCGTTATTTCAAGAGACAACAGCAGCTTTTTAAATTCTGAGTCGCGCGCATGCGACGAGACGCGCCCGCGTAGCCGAGCTCGGCGCGGCTGATAATCTTATATTTATTAGATTATGATTCGGTTTTAAATAAATAATAAAACAAATTAAACTGAAAAAAGCTAAGCTATAATCTTTAAATATAAATATTTTTACACGTTTGATTTATTTTACAAGCGTAAAATCGTATGCACGGCAAAGCAAATCTAACACAATAACAGGTTTTCCTGCTACATGTTTTGCAATTACAATTAGGAATCAGTTCATTAACTGGTGGATATATATTTTTAATTGTTTTTAGTATCCAATAATTATTTTCCTCGACATATCCAAATTCTGCCGGACTTAAGATTATATACTGTTCGTTTAAAGAATTTAATTTTAACCTTTTCGCTCCGGGGATTTTTCCTTTAAAATTGACTTCGCATTTCAGCTGTATTTCATGACTTAAGTGAATGATATTCTTATGACAAGTCGCCACATGGAGTGCTGGTCCATATATAGACCACTCCCGGAGAGAAAGTTAAGGCTAATG